>JAXBDA010001078.1:0-62357 GCA_036023075.1 Gaultheria prostrata | reverse complement strand
CTGGAGTTCCCACGGCTGTGCTCTCCTTTTTAATTCGAAGTTAATCCGTTAATTAGTTCATTCTTAAGTTAAACAATCAAGTGAAACAAGGGGTGGCTACCTAAGAGCCCAGTTAACTACAATTCAAAACTTCTGAGTCAAACACCGGTAAACCGTCTCTGTGGTTCGACTCCGGTACTCCCGGATTATTGTGCTACACTAATTAGTAGTCCTACGCTTGAGACGTGTTTTGAGTCTTAATTTCTATACACCTGGCTGGTCAAGCACATAGAATTTCCCAGATTGCAGGGTTTTAAATAAAGACCGTCTAAGTATCCTAAGATCAGGCCCAACTATACAACATTTGTAACAACATCAAAACGACATCTTTGATATATTCTTTTTGAAGATTACGAAGTGTGGCCAATGAAAAAAAAAAAAAGACAACAACAAACTTGTAATTTTTTAAAGACGTCAAACAAATCAAATCAAATTAAATCTTCGCAGCTCAAATCTCCTCTACGCAATCTGGACCCACATCCCGCGACTCGGGACTCCACGGTGCACAACGTACAGAATGTAATACCCCGGCGGAGCAAGCTTTCCGGAGGCCGGCGCCACCGCGGTGATTATGCCATCCACGTAACTAACTGGCTCCAAAACAAGCAGCCTCTGGCTCTGGGAGTAGCCGTGGGTTGTGAATGGTGGGTGCAACATCGTCAACTTGAAATCCTTTGGCCCGGCGGCATCTTTGAGGTTGATTTCGACGGAGAATTTCTCTCCGTAGGCCAATTGTTTGTCCGAAGTACCTGTTGAAAATTTTAAGGATAGGAAGATTATTCAATTTTACACGGTGAAAAAAAAGAAGAAAAGACTTGAGTGCTTTTCCTTTAATTAAAAACAAAGCGTACAAAAAATCATTTTATTATTTTTATTAATAACTTAGGTGTCCGGATCAAATATGTCGCAACCATCAGTGTAGTGGCTCCACTACATGCACATGAATTCCGCGTGCATATTAATCTTCCAAGATTATTATTTTTATTAATAGCTTTGGTGTCCGGATCAATTCATGCTAATTCTTGTAAGACTATATATATACCTTCTGAAATAGTAGGCCTGTGGGAGTCCAAGAGGGGATCCAAGTAGGGTGGCGAGAACTTCTCAACCCTCAACTCCGTCGGAAACTGTCCGGTGTATGTGTATCTGGAATGCGGGTTACTTCCGGCCACGAGAATGGTCCCGTCGGGCAACAAAGCCGACGACGAGTGGTACATACGGGGAATGGTGGTCGGCGTCAAGCTCTGGAACCTCGTCTTTACATTATTCTCCGGGGTGTAGAGTAATGGAGTCAAGTTGGGCTGGTCACCAAATAACCACCCAGCAATGCCTTTCATTGCGCCGTTCAAAATCAGGGCTTGTGCTGTGGGAAGCAAAATCATGTCTCCCATCACTCTTCTGGAAGGCATGTTTTCCATCGCCCAAAATGCGTTTGGATCTGTTGGGGTTATTCGGCCGCAGTCCGTGAGCGCCAGCAACATTGTTTGCTTCTTCTCCATGAAAAACGCAGCTTCCGGCTTCGCGCCGCCACAAACCAGCACCTCGGCCTGTAAAATAAATAGAATTTTGGCTGAGTTTCGCCCGGCTAACTGTGTTTAGTTTTCATATCTCTTTGAAAAGAAATAAAAACCTGAAACGTGACCAGGTTAGGAGTAATAGTACCCCATCCTGAACCCGATCCAATATATTTAACCTTTATATTTTTGTTCCATTTTGAGAGTACCAAAATATATATAAACAAAATCTTTCATTTTAAATCTAGGGTAACTTCAGATTATATTTTTTGGCAATAGCTTGTGATGATTGGAGTAGTAGGTGCTTATGAATGAATTGTTAGTTCTTAATCATGATTCTTTTATTTTTGTTTGCAATAGCTTGTGATCAATTGGAGTGGGTATGTGCTTATGAATGATGATTGCCCAAGATTAAATATGTGAGAGAATTGAACAAAAAAAACGGGGCGGGGCGGGTAGCGTAGGGTAGGATAACCCATTCCCTGATAGGATAGGGTAAACGCAATATCCCTGATAGGGGTAGGGTCAGAGTAGGAGTGGGGCAAGGGTAATTTGCCACTTTTAGGGTAGGGATAGGGGTAGGTCAAAACCCGCCCCTATCCGTCCCGTTGGCATCGGACAATCATATGCTGCTAGACCCAAATAGGAAGTAACAACCACCCAAGGTTAGCAAGATGCCAACCAAAATAACAAACTGCCTCCCCCACAAAAAAAAAAAAAACCAAGGACCTTGTCGACCCCCAAAAAGTGAAAATAATTTGAGAAATAGTCCAGTATATTTTTCTACGCCATAAAAATAAAAATGTCCAACAAGTTAATATCAATTGTACCTTAACGGGTGTACCGTCGTTGGAGATTTTCAAGGGTAGGAGGGCGGACATGCCGGAGGCGGGGTAGTTGCGGGAGCCACCGGGCATCTGAGGAAGTTCGCGGACGATGGTGTTGGTTTTCGTATCGATGATGACGGAGCGGCGGTTGGCCAACAGGAAAATGGTGCCGTCGGGTAGGAGGTGGACGAAAGGGTAGAGGTTGTTCTCGTACAAGTCGGCGGTTTCGTTAAGGAATAGGAGTGGCACAATTTTCTGAGGGAAGGTGAGGGAGTTCTGTACGTATTCGTAGCTGTATGCACGGCGGCCGCCGAATATGATGAAACTTCCGTCCTCTAGTTTCTCTTGGCTCGAGTACCTGTCGATGTAACCAGGATTCGAAAGTGGAGGTGACACCCAAAAACAGAAATATATTTCATGTAAAACGAAAATAGGTAAAAAGACAAATTATTGTAATTCATTTAAAACTAGGGTGGCACGTGCCACCTCCCCTCTTATGTTTCACCCTTATCGCAGATGAAACTGTACGTATTTATATATAGATGTGTTTGGAACCATCCGATACACGTGGATCTCATAAAGAAATCTGGCACCTGTACTTATCAGACAGATCGATATCTGTGTACTTTCATATGAGGCGGTAGAATTTCCACTAGAATAATGTTTTTTCAAGTTTAATTACCTTAGTATTTTCAACAAAATGGGACTTACGGTGAGTTTCCCTTAATGTTTAAATACTAAAGCATTTGGTATTACCGGCATTGAGGCGCATCATTTTCCTTACATACATCAAAAGATTTGACATTTGTCGTAAACAACTTGTACACGTCAAACGAAGTATAATATCTCTTTTTTTGTTTCGGTTTATACTAAAATACTACTCTTCCGTCCGGATTTATTGGTCTACAAACATACTTTTCAAGTCCGAAAATGTTTGTTTATTTGCAAAAGTTAAAGGGTAAAGTATGAAGAAAGTGCACAAAAAGTGATAAAAAAAGTAATGGAAAAAAAGTTGGAATACCTAAAATGTACCAACTATCCGGACGGAGGGAGTAAGATATAGCATAGGATTCTAAAGAAATTATTCAGTCACATACGGTCATTTCATTTCAAACGTTGGATGAGAGAATACCATCTATCGGCAGCAAGTACATCTTGTTTATCCATAAAGTCGCAGCCTTGACATGACTTGAGGATCCTAACAGATCGATTTCCTTCATCAGACCCACCGGTGCTTATTAGGTTTCCGTCGACGGTGAGACCTCCCGATGAGCACCATGTGTTTGATAAAACCTGCAAACGAAATTAATAAAATAGAACGCAATGAAGATCAATTTTCCAAAGGCAAAAACATTTTAATGTTATGTTTTCACGGTTATGGATTATAATTACTAAATTCGAAAATTTTCCTTCCTAAATCATTTTCCGTTCATTCTGAAGACAGCAATTTGTATAAAATAACGCGCCCGAGATGTAGTATCTTGAAAATACCACAAGTTTTTGGCACGTATAGATTTTCCTTGTAAATCGTTTTTCCTTCGCAAAAATTATGAACCGCGATATTGATGAGCTTTTGATTTTCATGGTGAATAATTGAGAGGATATAAGAAATTTTGGGTATATTATTATTATTATTATTTGGAAAAAAATTACGCTTATTTATACGTGTGTACATTAATGCATGTAGTTGTGTTTTTGCATGCATTGTGGAGTTTTACGTAAATGCATGGCTTTTTAGGGCAACTGCAATGCTACACCTCAAGGGTCCGGACTTCGGCAGTCTCAATGTCGTATTCCACCGCATGGGCCCAACAATCTTCTGTACCCGGCATACCGGGGACGGGTCTGCAAACTCCGCCTGCCAATTTGATATTTGACGGGCCGAGGTTGGTGGAGTCGGTCATTATAGCCTTGTTGTTTGGCAACAACTGAAGATGCATGCTCGACACACCTGCGTTCGGATTGTGTATTTTCCAATCGCCCAGAAAGGCGGTCTGAAAATCGGGTTGCGCATCCCCGGTATTCCCGTCAGGAATCTGATTTTTCCCAACAGAGATGTCATCTGCGTCGGCGCCTCCGCCATTGTCCACCATGTCAACACCATGATCGAACGTTCCAGCGGCATCACCCAATAATCCACCGATAAATGGGAACGCGGAACCCGAAACGAATAGCAGAGATAGAAAAAAGAGGGATTTGAGCAAGATCGCCATCGAAGAAATTTCCATTAATTTCTAAATTTCTCCGATGGATCTTGCTCCCTTTGAGCAGGATATGTTTTCTTTCTGATTCTTTGCTACCCCTTTTATAATTGGAGGTGCTTGTTTTGAGGGATGGCAAAAATGCCAAAAATAAAAAAGTCTGGTTGGCCTAACATTCTAAAAATTGTGCGTATTACCCGTATTTGGGTGAATTTTTTTGGATAAAAACAAAAAAGCCAATATTTTCTTAAACCCCCCCAAAAATAATTAGAATATCAACTTTGCCATCACACATGTTGTACCTTACGTTTTCGTGGTGGCATTGTTGCAATTTGGGCGCAAACAAAGGGCTAGCATTGAAGTGTAGGCATGGGAATTATGTTGTGGATAGGAAATATTGTTGACTCGTCAACTCTGTTATTTAGAGAAAGGCCTTTTTAAAGGCTAAAAACGATTTCCAATAATAGAGAAAAAGGGATTAAAACGAATTTGACGCTTATAACCCCAAGTGTATGGACTGAAATGAGACAGATCAAGTACATTAATCTTGCCTTATTTCTCCCTAATTAAAAATCAATTACCTGAGTTGATATTTAATTGCCGTGAGACAAGTTTATGACAATCTCCCATACAAGCGACTCCTGACTCGGAAGAGGTAAGAAGACGCACAAACAAATTAATAAGATTACCTAACCTTTACCCAAAATAAGTTTTCATCAATATATACTGCAATCAAATTATGTGCACAATCATCACATAAATATACCAAGGGAATAATTTTTTTACACCGCCAGTGTAAAATTCCACTTTTCCAACTACTTCATTCTACGTTCATTTTGTACGGCCCGCAGAATAGTATATATCCATGCAAAAAATCAGCTTAATCAGACATATGTAGATATTTCGAAATTTGAATTTTGTTTTGTAAAATGGATGGTTTGATTCTGTTTCTATCCATGACCATCCATTTTATTAAATGAAATTCAAATATTGTTATGGTGAATTTATCGCGCGATAACCTCTTTACCGGCCTCTTTTCATGACTCGGTATTAAATCGACTCTGACCTTGTTATAATAACTCGCGTGATCTCGCGGAGTAGTTCTCAAGAGATTTGTCTGAAAATCTCGTACACGGCCAGTGAAGACGACTGCTTTGTTTGATTGTTAATTTTGTGATAAGTTCTCTCACCGTTACATCATGCACATTTTGAGACAGTGCGTGACGCTCTGTCGGATCTCCTTTGGCGACGTGCAACACATATTTGGAATCGTCTGTGCAAAAAGAACACAATTAAGTACTCCTAGCACACCACACTTTTATTGCTTTGATCAATACACAGCACACCAATTTGTACAATTAACCAAACAGTACTCCTAGCAGCTCATACACACACATAGCCCACCCACACGGCAGATTTTTTTTTGGCACGGCAGTGTTACATATTCATAAAGAACACTTAGAAATTGTGTCAAGAATTTTAGATCGACTCAAATTCTCGGCAATTTTCTGCGTACTTATTGCAAGCTTGAAACTAACAAAACAAAGATAACAACAAACTTGTGATTTGCTGAGATTACAAACGTACACATCAATCTTCTCAGCTCAAGTCCTCTATATGGACCCACATTCCGCGACTTGGAAGACCACGGTGCACAACATACAGCAGATAGTACCCGGGCGGAGCAAGCGTTCCGGAGGCCGGCGCCACCGCAGTGATTTGGCCGTTCACGAAACTAAGTGGCTCCAAAACAAGCATTCTTTGGCTCTGGGAGTAGCCGTGGGTTGTGAATGGTGGGTGCAACATTGTCAACTTTAAATCCTCCGGCCCGACTCCAGCGTCTTTGAGGTCGATTTTGACGGTGAATTGCTCTCGGTAGTCCAATTTCTTGTCCGAAGCAGCTGTTGGAAAATTTTGCCAAAGTTGTTTAGTCACAAAAATAGTACTACGGGATTCACTCTTACTCTACTTGTGCCCAAATCCACATGAATTTTAAGAAAAATTAGATGATCGCTTCAAAACTTTTGTAGATTATTGATTCATCTCGACGTGTGCTGAAAAAAAAAACCAAAAAATTTGGTTACCCATTGGGTTTGGGTATGTATGGGGTAAGTCTCCTCCCCCGTTCGGTTTAGATCGGAAAAGTAATTTTTTTATTTATTTTTAACCCAAATTTTCTTAAAAATATCCAAGAAAAACTATGAAAAGACATTTCGACTTAATAATTCACAGAACAGAAGCTTAATGCAAAACTAAGAAACACAAACTTTTTTTTATCAAATAAAAAACCAAAAAAAAGAAAACACAGTTGGTGCGAAACAACACCTAAGTGCACATATATTAAGTCAGTTAAAAAATGCCAGGAAAACAATCATTCGGACACACGCCCAAATACATCCTCACATACACGTATGTGCCCCCATACATTAAATACATCCCACACATATGTGAGGGGTTGTGTTCGGGATTGTATACTGATGATTATGTTTCCAGCATAACTGTTTTACTTTTGTACATTTACCTTCTGAAATGTGAGGCCTGTGGGTGTCCAAAGCGGGATCCAAGTAGGGCGGGGAAAATTTCTCAACCCTCAACTCCGTCGGAAACTTCGCCTGAAAATCATAATTCTCATTCGGATTACTTCCGGCCACCAAAACGTTCCCGTCGGGCAACACCGCCGCCGCCGACCGGTACATACGCGGAATCTCCGTCGGCGTCAAGCTCGTAAACCTATGCTTTACCTTCTTCTCAGGGGTGTAAAGTAACGGCGTCAAGTTGGGCAAGTCTGCTGAATTGTTCCCTGAGACGCCTTTCGTAGCGCCGTTTAAAAGGAGCACTTGTGCTGTGGGAAGCAAAAGCAAGTCTCCCATCAGTCTTCTCGTGGGCATGAGTTCCAGCTCCCACTCTGCGTTCGGATTTTCAACTTTTGAATGAAATGATGGTTGTTGGTAAATGAGTTATTTTGAAAGATTAAATAAATTTTGTTTTGAATTTTCAAAGAGAACTAACAATTTGGAATACCCCAAAATAGTATAAGGGACAAACAATTTGGAACGGAGGGAGTATTAAAATTTTCATTTTCTAAGCAACTAATATTTTGAAACATCTCAAAATAAAATAATGGACTAACAACATTCTAAACAAGACAAATAGAAAAGCAGTTAAGGGGTATTCTTTGAATTCTTTTCGCCGTTAGGGAAGTATTTTTTAACTTTCCGTCATAATTTTATATTTTTCAGATCCAGTTTGTAAGAAAAATAATTGACTTACAAAAATTAATTAATGTGAACCTCAAAAAATTCTAAGAAACAACAAAAAGACTGACAATAGTACTGGAATTTTTTCATCCCAAAATACCCTTACTGCAAACAACATTTGAAATTGCACATTTGTGATCGATATTGTTTCAATCTCCAACAAGCAATTACGTAATTGTTAATTGTACCTACCTCAATCGCGGAAACGTTGACGTTGGGGATTTTCAAGGGGAGGAGGGCGGACATGCCGGAGGCGGGGAAGTTGCGGGAGCCACCGGGCATGACGGGGAGTTCACGGACGACTGTGTCAGTTTTGGTGTCTATAATGATGGAGCGGCGGTTGGCGAAGAGGAAAATGGTGCCGTCGGGGAGGAGGTGGACGAAAGGGTAGAGGTTGTTTTCGTACTTATCGGTGGTGGTGGTGAGCCGAAGGAATGGGAGGTCCACCCTTTTCTGAGCGAATAAGATGGAGTCCTGCACGTATTCGTAGCTGAATTCGCGGCGGCCGCCGACTACGATGAAATTTCCGTCCTCTAGTTTCTCTTGGCTTGAGGACCTGCATGCATGCATGTGGATTTCAGAGGGAGTAGTAGAAGTAGAAAGGGAGAACTGCACGCTTTTTTGAAAATCGTACACCAGAATGAGAACAACGCTATGGACGGAGGTACACATACACATATTTAAACACAAATATATTTAGAATCGTTTTAAGCAATTGCACTTGGGTTACGCAACAAATTTGGGACCCGTATACATCGGACAGAGATCCGTATACTTTTAGGCTTTTAGCTATAGCTTTTTTTTGAATAATGTTTTGAATTCATACTCCCTCCTCCGCAATTGATAGTATATTACGAAAAGACGAGTAATTTTTGGATTAAAAAAATAAGTACTTCCGTATGTAAGTTTTTACAAGTAATTTTGGAGTGCAAATTTTTTCACTCTCACCTAATGATGGTGGTAGAAAAAGCATGGGGTCCACTAAAATGTGATGTGATACTTACAAAAAAAGTGATGGTTTGGTGAGAGCGAATAAATTTGCACTTGTAATTTTGTATATAAGGCCTAGTTTCCCAAAAGATTTTATCAAAATGTGATAAAATCAACCATTGATTTTATCTTTGATAATATCGTTTGGAAAATTCACCCTAAGTTGGTAAATAAAATTATTTCGAACATTAGCTGAGAGAATACCATCGAGCGCCAGCAAGCACTTCAAGGCGTTCCTTAAAGTCGCAGCCTTTACATGGATTGAGGATTCTAGCAGATTGATTTCCCTCATCGGTCCCACCGGTGCTTATTAGCCTTCCGTCGACGGTGAGACCTCCTGATGAGCACATTGTATTTGATAAAACCTGTAATTAAACAAAATCAAAATTATTAGTACATCACCCAGAGATTATGAGATAGTAATGAAATAAGAAAAGAAGAAAGGAATTGGAAGCAAAGAACATATAATATGATTTTTCATGGGAAAACAATCGTGCAATTAGGAAATGTGGAACAAGAAAGTATAAAGGATTAATATTGGATATTAGTTGGGTCAAATAGAAATATATTAAAGGCTTCTTAAAAAATATATATGAACTTACCAAATCAAGATATGTATTTGTAGATATTAAGTCCGGTTAGGTTCCGTGTGGTTCTTAACCAATAACCGAACCGTAATTACCCTTTCTTATTGTTTAAGAATCATAACCAGACTAATGAACCACTTAAGTCTTAACCTGAACAAATAGAACAGTTGGGTCCGAATTGAATGGGTTTAGCAGTTATATCGGTTTTATTGAACACTCCTACCCTTAAACAGTTATATGTATGCCATTACGTGTGTATACTTGTAGATGGTCTTTTTGCATGCATTTTTGGTGTTTACGTAAATGCATGGTTTTTTGGAGAAAATGTATAGCTACACCTTAAGCGGCCGGACTTTGGCAGTCTCAACGTCATATTCCACAGCATGGGCCGAACAATCGACTTCGCCCGGCCTACCAGGCACAGGGCGGCAATTCCCGTCGGGCAATTTAATACTCGACGGGCTGAGGTTGGTGGCATCGTACATTATAGCCTTGTTGTTTGGCAACAATTGAATATTCATGCCCGACACACCAGCGTTCGGATTATCTACTTTCCAATCACCCAAATAGTTGGTCTCAAAATCTGGTTTCGGGATCGCAGAAACGAAAAGGAGAGAGAGAAAAAAAAGAGGGATTTGAGGAAGATCGCCATCAGAGAAATTTTTCGCTCCTTTGAGCCGAATTCGATTTCTTTTTGATTCTTTGGTCCCCTTTTATAGCTACACCTTATTAAACTGTTGAATGAATTGGACCAACACAATAGAGTTTTTCCAAAACTTCATGAATCCAAGTAAGGTCATCAAAAACCTTTCTCCATTGGTTGGATCATGGATGCTGTCTGCTACGTCTGAATGGGAAATCTATCCAATGATCGAATTGGGACATTATCACTTTTTGTACGGTAATTTTGGAAATGCGACGACAAAGTTGGCCAACTTGTTCAATTTTGCTAATCATATTAATGTTAATATCAATCTGAAGGATTGAGCAGCTCAAAAATTAATTTTGTCTAAGCGCATAAACAACACCTTCCATAATTTTTACAGTGAATCAAGAGAATTGAAATTTAAGTGTTTGGACCAATGATCAGTCCACCAATATTTTGAGTAAGGCTTAGGATTCTTTAATTGTATTTTTCTAAAGTGTGAGGTCTACTATTTTTTTTTAAATAGGACGACAAAAATACCGTCACAATTATTTATCCTCTCTCGACACGTCAGCGTCGGCGCATTCACCGGCTCCGAAAGTTTGACTGAAAAGTCTCTGGTGCCATGGATTTCGTCGGAAAGTTTGCTTGTAAGTCAGAGTTGGTCGCCAACAATCGGTGTCGGAGGTGACTGGAGATGATAGTGGTGGGAAAGAAGATGGTGACCGATGATAAAAATAAAATAAAATTATAAACAAATGATGGTGACCAGAGATATACCGAGATACATGTATTTGCTGATTATTTTTAACAGACAACATATCTTTGCAAATTTTTTAACTTCGAACAGAGAAATACAAAGATTATATTTGATAGCTAACTTTATCTGTTGAGATTTAAGGCCCCTTCACTAACTATGACTTTTTGGGTTGTTTTAGTTTATGTATGTGAGGAGAATGACCAGTCTCGAAAAGCGTTAGAAGCCAAAACGCCCAATAATCCATTTAGTGAAATGACGACACACAGATCATAAATAAGAACATGGAAGTTCATCTGTTGAAATTTAAAACTAATTTAAAGCATCAATAAAAACAAACAAGTTCAAAATTGGTTATAAAAATAAAGGGTATTTATGTGTGTTATTATTCCTAGTCATATATATTACCTCTAATTGTATCCCCAAATATAGCCTAGGAAAATCAAAACAGTAATTAAGATAATATTAGGGCCTAAATTGACCTAATATAATCCTCCCCACTAACAGGCAAAAATAAATTCCTTTCCACCATTAGGAACATTCCTGTGAAAATGGCTAATATTAACATTGGAGGAAGTGCAATTTTGTTCACCCTCCTTTTATTGGTTGAAATAATGTAGGTCCCATCAAAAAATGATGTCATCCCATAAAAAAGTGATGTCATGCTTAATTACCAAAAAATATATTGCAAAATGAGACCTATACCATTTCAACAAATAGGAGAGGGTAATATTCACACTCTTTAAAGAGGGTGAACAAAATTGCGGGGATATTATTCCCAATACACGAACAGAAAAAAAAATATAAAACATAAAACATACACCCTCTATTAGTAAGAAATTCATTAGTAACAATAACATTGCATCCGCTATTCTGCATAACAGCCACTATTAGTTTAATGGCAACTCCCATTCCTATGAAACGCATAATAATGGGTACACACTACTATTATCCAAAGACAAATTGAATTATTATAATAGTCCCAAAATTGAACAGGGACCGATAATGGCCCACTATTGGTACGAATATCCCGTTATTAGTGTGGGATATTGTGCTATTAAATCTGAATTCCACTACACCGTCTATAATAAGTAATTTACTACAGGCCCCCACTATAGAGTTATCTATCTTTTTTTATATACTCCAATGAATCACGAGTTTATAGTCAAGCACTCCTAATAGTGTGCACTTAGTGGATAGCGTGCAATAATAGGGGATTATATATTGTGTGCACTAATGGATTTCCATATTATTTGTGATATTATTGTTTAAATAACAGTGAGGAAGGGAAACTGTTAATTGAGATATTCACAAGTAACATATTTTAACAGTGTACTGTGTACCCAATGTGGGATTAATGATTATACGTTTTGTTTTCCATAGCATCATCACATTTGTAGCCAATAATAGCCTCACAACTAGTTACCAAAAGTCTAGTTAGGTACTTATAAATGGTGCCCAGAAGTCTCAACAATCTACTAGGAACCACTTTCTTTGTTTATCAATATCGAACTCTCCGCTTTCCTTTGGAGTCTTATGAAACGGTTTTTCTCATTTTATGTGGCTAGTGATCCTAACCCTCACTACTACTTTTTTTTTTTTTAAATCTCCAGTTTTGTAATTCTAATTGTACTAATTTCATATTTCACCCTTTAAGGAGATGAAATTTTCTTTGCCGATAAAAAAAAAAAGGAGTTTTGTATTTCTAATTTATTAAGGAGATATTTCTCATTACACATTGCACATCAACTTTTATTTCTACTTTCCAAAATTATCTTTCATTTTGTTTTTTTTATCGACAACAAAATTTATTACTCCCTCCATCCATTTTTAAATGTGTTGCTTCGGATTTCAACTTATTAAAGAAACATTATCATTACACATCTTACATCAACTTTTACCTCCACTTTACACCTGTTACACAACTTTAACCTCAACTTTCTAAAATTATCTTCCACTTTTACACGTTAACTCTTTGCCCATTAATTTTTTAAAAGGGCAAGATAATAATTGTACAAACTTTTACCTATAAACTTTTCAAAACACATAATTAAGGACAACCCAAAATGAAATATTCTATTTTTATTTAGGGATAATGGAAGTAAAATTTATTAAAACTCGACCAAGGGTACATCAAGATAGAAAGACCATATCCAAGCACAAGTGCAAAAATAAGACAAGGCAACACGTCTAGAAGAGACTAGTGTAAAGCCAAAACAAAGAAAAAAAGAAAAGAAAAGAAAAGAAATGAAGGTCCAGTGGGAAACTTGTCCAAAAACGTGATCATGGCTATACTAGGAACAATCTCCCACAAGGACAGCACAAACACAATCTAAGCGTCATTGACAGCATAAGCAACTTCAAAGATTATGTAGCCTTATTAATTAGTCTTGACATTCTCGAAGACTGTTAACTTTTTAAAATGACAAAATGATAATCGTACAAATTTCTGTCTATTAACTTTTGTTGATAAAAATTTATTAAGAGACAACCCGAATGAAATACTATTAAACTCTTACCAGGAGACGAAGGGAGTACTTATTTCTATAAACAAGATCAGACATTAGTAATCTATTAAGTGTACACCAACTAAGAGCAGTCTAGGAGACTAGAAGTAGTCTACTAGGCCGTTCATTCTGCATAGTCTTTTCACTACTAGGAGCATATTAAATACTTGCATTACGTCGAAACACTCAACTCCCACGAGTATTGTAGCGTTAAAACATTATTTTTTCCTTTGCATAGAATTTTGACAACTTAGTGTTCACAACTCCTTGACAACTATACAAGTCAAAAGTTTGTCTTATACTAGCTACACCAACCCCGCAAACAAATATTTACATAGTACCAACTGACTGACATAATTTACAAGAGCAACCTCTACGAACACCTAACTGACACTGTAGTTGATCGACGTCTAGCTTGATCGGGAATCAGCAACCAAAAAGATGACAAGAGAATATACATTAGCAACATAATAAAAAGAAATGCGTAAACACTTTAGATGAATCAAGTTTTAAACCTCAGATCAACACCAATTCTTATAATACAATAAAACACCCACCAAAAAAGATATCTCCCATATTTCGATAAACTTTCTTAACTCACAAACTCATTTCAATACCATACCCAAAAAGGATTGCAAATAAATCCTATTTTCATCCACCCTCCAAAGAAAGAGCATATGGGTTTACCAAATTTACCAACGAGTCGTCTGCCTCACGATCGACCAGGAGTTTTACGGTATAGTTACCTCATTTCAATTGATTTTTCCGATGGGCCTTGCTCCTTCGAGCCAGATATGTTTTCTTTCCGACTAGCGTGTGCAAATGATCGAGAAAATCTGCTCTTAAACCAATTCAGTTGCATAAAAATGGAAGGAAAATTTTGAAGTTCAAACTATGCTTAGATAAAAATTGTGAAGTTTGTAAAAGTTTAATTAGTGGTTGTTGGGCCCGGAGTGCCCCCATGGATTTGGTTACACAATATCACTCCCTGCGACCGCTCTAAAAACAAACTTGCGGGTGCGATATCGAATGTCATAAAAGACTTAATTGAAGTTTTGGTTTTAGGAGAGATGACAGAAAAGCAGTCCGACAGTGGCAATTAAGAGTATAGACGAGCATAGATCAAACAGAGGACTTTTGCAAATACAGTTCGGCTTCACACCAGTTGCCTTGCTTCGACACATGCACTTCGCCATGAATTTAGAAAACTGAAGAAAAAGAGGGAACAGAGAGAACGTGGGTTTCAGGGGAACGCGGCGGGGTGTTCTTTGCAAACTGAAATTTCAGGGGTACGTTTAACGTTGGTTTCTGGCAATTGGGTGAGAGGGATTTTACATTTTTATCCTAAATAGTTACTTGTATCATTGTCAAACCAAGAGTAAAAACTGATTTTACTGAGGACAGAAGTGAAAAACACTTTTGTGACATACTGACATGGGTTTAAAATTGATTGCACCAAAAAGGCTCTCTCTTTATTATAAGATGGATTCTTTGTTCCTTTTTAATTGGAGGTGCTTGTTTGGGGATGGCAAAAAAGGCAAAACATGGTGAAGTCGGGTTGGCCTAACGTATTTGGGGTCTCCATAGTAACCCAAATTACTCTAACCCGTAGCGATTTTAATTGTGGGTCTTCTATAATCTGTATTTGCGATTGGAACCGTTCAATTTGTTAGTAATGTTGAATAAATTTTTCACATAAAAAATTAAATTAATTGACTATTGCCTGCCATATGGTCGGATACCATTTATTTTACAAAAGTGGATGACCAATATCATTTAGAGAATAGACAAATTGTTTCAATTGTGTGTCTATCAATCTCAAATGAAGATTTCAGAGCCCGCTGAAAATTTGGTGGAAAAACAAAAGCCCAATGTTTTCTACTTTTCTTATACCCAAAACAACAATTAGAATATCAACTTTGCCATCAGACATGTTGTACCTTACATTTTCGTGGTGGCATTGTTGCAATTTTGGCGCAAACAAAGAGCTAGCATTGAAGTGTGGACATGGCAAATATGTTGTTGATAGGAAATACTGTTGACCTTTTTAAAGGCTAAAAATGGATTCCAATGAAAGATAAAAGGTGTACTCCCTCCGTCTTGTAAAGTTAACACTTTTGGGAATATGTGTTATTTTTTAATTTTCTATAATCTTTCAATTCAAATATTTTATCTGATTTTCAGAATTTTGTTTAAAAGAACTAATTGAAATATATCAAACGAGATTCATATTGCCTATATAAAACATTACGAATTAAAAAATATAGACAATTTTTTCATACGGCTAGAATAGTAAAAGTGTCTAACTTTACTTTTCAGGACGGAGGGAGTAAAAACGAATTAGACGCTTATAATCCCAAGTGCATGATCTAAAATGAGACAATAAATTCGTTATCCCAGATCACAAACCGTGTGTATCCCCTTCTAATAAGGGGCCCTTATTGAACTTTACCATAAGGACCAAGCCAATTTTCGTGTTTCCGGACCTAATTTTGACGATCCAAATTGCTCAATGTTTTTAAAACGTGTTTTTAAGGGCCCCCGTGAGAAATCATAAAAAAATACCCGGAAGGGCTTGATCCGATCAGTTTTCGATAAAAACGCGCGGTTTGGATCGTCAAAATTTGATCCGGAAATGGGAGGTCCTTATGGTAAGTTCAATAAGGGGCCCTTATTGGAAGCTTATTTTATTGTATGTATATATATATATATATATATATATTTGGAGAAAAAGATTTTCAGATTTCTTCTTATTATTTTTTTCAGCTCAAGACCAATTAGTTGATCAGTTAAAGTCGATATTTAATTGACGTGAGACAAGTTCATCCCAATCCCTCGACTTCTCACTTGAAGAGGTAACAAGGCGGATCTAGGATTTAGATTTCTAGGAGCAAGTAAGAACATACAATGCTCATAAAAAATTACAAATCGATAGTCCAAAAGGAAAAATGTAATTCTCAACGCTCTATATATAGAATGAACGCTCAAATTTTAATTAAGTTCGTTAAAAAAAAAAAAAATCTTCTAGCTAAGAAGTAAGAACATCGGATTGGAGTGCTACCGGTGCTCCAGAGCATCTGAGGGTTTGGTCATGAGCAGACGGGCCGCGAGTTGGGTGATCCGCCCAATCGAATAGTTATTGGGCCTCAGAAATGGGTTTGACACAACTGGTAATTTTCGGCCCACTATATGACTTGTATGTGATAGGCGCGTGAAATTCATGAATTTAAGCGCCTAAATAGGAAAGAATGAACGCGTTAGACGTGCGGTTAATCCTTATTTTCCATTTAATCCGTGTACGTGGTTGGATTGTGTGTTTGTGCTTAAATTGCAGGGATTTGAGGTGTGTTGGTGCTAATCGGAGTTGTTGGAAGGCCATGCACGAGGATCAATGAGGAGAAAGGTTGTGGAGACTAAGTGTTGGAGTTGATTTGGCGTGAAAAAGTTCGTAACCCATCGGGAGCGCTACCTTATTTCTCTGGAGCGCTCGAAATTGGCACACAAGGGGAGCAAAAATGAACAGAGAGTTCCGGAGCGCTACACCAAAAGAGGTGTAGCGCTACCCATGGATTAAAAGTCAACCGGTCAAATCCAGTCAACTGGTCAAAGGGGGGCCTTAAGAGGCTCGGTAGCGCTACCTCTAAAAGGGTGTAGCGCTCCCGAGGGTGTTACCTGCATTGTAGAACGGTGTCGTTTGGTCTCCTGTGGACGGTTTTCGATTATTATATTATTTTTAATTGTAATTAAGGGAGATTAATATATATACTCCCTCTAGAACTCGAATTAGGGTTCGGAAGTTTTCACAGTTCATAGTTTTCGCTTAATTTTTCTTAACTTTCGTCTGCTGTTGTTAGGTTCAATTTCCAGGTTAACGTTGCTATAGATTTTCCAGCTTAACTTTGGCGATTTATTTCAGTAATCGAATCCGTTTCTTTTCTGCAGTCTGTGGTATCGTAAGTTTAATCTTTATTTAATTATTTGAAGCATGTTTAGATCTAGGTTTAATATCATTGTTGCGTTCAACAGCATCATGAGTGAGTAGTTTCATAGGGTGCGACCGCGGGGCGAAAGCGCCCCGTGACTAGACTAATCGATGTCTACCTCGGGTTAAAATGAAAAGGAATTGTTAAGCAATTTTAGGTACAAAATTTCTTCTCCTAACGAACGAATCCCTGGCATCACCAGAGTCTTTGTAGCAGTAGCTGCGCATGGAAGCTGGTGACGAGCGGTGTGCATTCGTTAGGGAATCTTTTCGTAATCTGAAATCGATTATTTAAATGAATTGTGACCCGAGTGGATATTGATTAGGGCTAGTCGCGGACGCTGGAGTTGCCACGGCTGCGCTCTCCGTTTTAATTCGCAATTAATCAGTTAATTAGTTAGTTTCTAAAGTTAATCAATCAAGTGAAACAAGGAGTGGCTACCTAAGAGCCCAGTTAACTAGAATTCAACACTTCTGAGTCAAACACCGTCGTCCGTCTCTGTGGTTTGACTCTGGTACTTCCGGATTATTGTGCTACACTGATTGGTAGTCCTGCGCTTGGGACGTGTTTTTGAGTCTTTATTTTATACACCCGGTCGATCAAGCAGTATGTAGGGCTGCAAACGAGTCGAGCCGAGTCGAGCTTTGTAGTGTTCAAGCTCGGCTCATTTGCTTAACGAGCCCAAAACTCGAGCTCGAGCTCGGCTCGGTAGTAAACGAGCCGAGCCAGACTAATTTACTTAACGAGCTTCTTTAAACGAGCCGAGCTTTCGCTTGCTGAGCTCGGCTCGTTTAGTAAACAAGTCCAAAAGTCGAGCTCGAGCTTGGCTCGATTAATAAACGAGCCGAGCCGTGAGCTGCTCGCGAGCAGCTTGGCTCATTTGCAGCCCTACTTGTATGTCACGTCGCCTCTATGAACAGAATCATAAATACAAATTTAAATTAATTACGTAAAGAGGACGACCAAATATATAAGATTGCCCAAACTTTACAATTTACATGCAGTATGTCAAATTAGATTAGATGCGCAAAAAATACAAAAATATTCCTAAATACAACACTGAGAGATGCTGCACTTTTATAGAACCTTTGAAAATCTATTTATGATACTATGTTGAAGCATCTATCTCATTATCTCAACATAAATTTGCAATTGTCTGGGACGTATATGCCTTTAATACTGTGGATGCAAATTCAAAAGCCAACGATAGACACAGGGCCTAGCATGATTGGACATGGGTTCTGTAGTGTTCCTGATCAGATAGCCCCTTTGGATGATGTACGGCTCCGATTTAATCCGAGCAATTGATGGTTCAGATTTCTAGGAGTTAGGATTAAATATGAGCCGTTCAAGTTTAAATGGACGATCTGATCGGGAGCACTACAAGGATAGCATATGTGGAAATCAAGTGGAAATGGATAGCAATTAGCTGTGCGTTTTTTTTGGTGTGTGTGTGTGGTGTCTTTTCACTTTTGGTAAATGTGGGAGGCTGCACCAATGCCCCAGCGGAAAGTATTTGGCTTTGTCTTAATGTGAGCAGGGTTCGAGTCTTACCAGGGCTTGAGTGTGAGAGGCTGCACCATTGCCCCGGTGGAAAGTATTTGGCTTTGTCCCAATGTGGGCAGGGTTCGAGTCTTACCCGGGCATGTACATGTTGATCTATATAATGCCCGGGTCGTGGTGTCTGTTTGGTCACCCCGAGATTTGCGCTCTACAGTGGGGCCCAATTAGTAGCCTCTATGTGGGGTAGTTCCTTCATTATAAAAAATAACAAAAGTGTGGGAGGCTGCAAGGGTGAGTCTTTGTGGGGTGATCATACCATGTTAGATTGTTAATCACCAACATATCTAAAAACTTAAGCTTCAAAGCCACCCAACCACCCCCGGGCGCAGCCAAGCTTTCCTCTATAAGCTGGCTAACCACGTATAAATATTTAAATCATTAGGTAGTACGGTGAGTTTCAATTACAAAATTTATTGCTTGATTTCATACCATATTAGTAGATTGTTAATCACCAATTAGAAAGAGGAATAACTTTATTATTTATATCTTTAGCATAGGGGATTAATCTTTTAATGTGTGTTTGCAGGGGGTGAGTTGTTTGGACTTTGGAGGGCTGAGGCTAATGTGTGATTCTAGTCTATTTGCTCAATCAGAGTGCATGGTGCTTTGTTAAGTTAATTTTCTTGGCATGGATGGGACTCTAACTTCATCTGCTGCTGGTACTGATGTCTGGTTTGTGCATGCTGTTCCATAATCCCACGTTTTTAATGCTTAACCAAATAAAGGAAGACGAACCCAAATTGAATTCTGCAAAGGGTAAACAACACTCCAAAGAATTTGAGATTACCGAAATGCGGACAACCCGTAACGGAGCGAATTACAAAAGTTCATATCCAGGCACATGAACCACGCTTTTCCTTAAAGACAAATTTCGTCCCTTCCAATATACGACGATCTCGCACATGCAAAAGTACGTAGTACTACAATCTCGCACATACGACGATCCCACGTTCTAAGAATTCTTGGACGTTGGTCTCTCAAGATACGACGATCTCGCACATGCAAAAGTACGTAGTACTACAATCTCCGGTGTCTGGCGAACCAACAATGACAGTATAACACTCTCACGAACAAGGAAATAATTGTAACAATACGCAAGAAGATTTCCTGAGTTTTTTGGTATTGAAACGAAGGAGGGATAGAATTATAGGCAAAATAGCAACTGTTCAGAAACGGGACATGACTGTTCACGGTCACGGCAATAGTACGTACAAACCAACGTATCCCGAATGGTCGATCAACATGGTTACAGAAGCTTTCAAAGAGAAGTTTGCGCTAAGGGAAGTCCGCTAGTCTAGACTCTAGACTGGTTCAATTTGATGTTGTTGCTGCAGCCTACATACAAAACTGGAGTTGTTTTAGTTGTTTGGTTGAGAACTTTTTTTTGAAACCGCAACAAAATTTTATTAAACTCGACAGAGGGTACATCGAGGAGAAAACGATACCCAAACACAAGTACATCGAGGAGAACTTTCAGCGTATCTTGTTCCTTTAATTTTCTTTGTTATCTTTCCTTCTCTACATTTGGGTTTGCTCCTTTCCGTCCGTCCGTCCCCTTTCCTTATCGATGTACCCTTATCGCTTGTGTCAATATATATTCTTATTTGCTGAGAAAAAAAAAAATCAAGTGGAAATGTCCGATCGATGATGTTTTATACTTGTATTTATCGTCTCGAAAAGAAATCATCTGATTTAATCTCCCCTTAACCAAGGGCTTGTAGCTTAGAGGTTATCTCCCGATTCTCCTACAAGCGAGGCCACGGTTCGAGCCTTGGCAGATGCATGCGTTTGAGGTTTAGGGCTATCGATAGCTTCTAGACCCCATCTGGACTAATTCACTAACTCCTCCGCTAACCCCCCACAGATGTATATCGAATGGGAAAAAAAAAATAAAAAATCTCCCCTTTATATCTAGATGACCTGGTTATTTGCTAGCTGGAATACTGGTGAATGAAGGACCAACACAGTGTATTTATTCCAAAACTTCATGAATCAACCAAAGTTGAAAGACCTTTTTCCATTGGTTGGATGCTGTCTGCTAGACCTCAGTGGGAAAATCTAAGAAATATATCCAATGAATTCGGACATTTTCACTTTTTGTACGTTTTGGGATATGTGACAAGAAAGTTTCATTACTGCATGAAGAAAGTCAAATTTACTTGTCATAACAAAAGATCCCCTATCCAAATGACCCTTTAACAAAAGTGCATCTAGCAGTTAGATGCCCAACTTGTTCATTTTTGCTAATCATACTTGTTAACCTGAATTTTCAAAGGAACTAATGTAGATGCCCCCCAAAAAACAAAAATGTGTAGTGAGGCTTATGGAATTGTATCAATGGATACGTTTCACTAATTTTTGCGTGCCACTTGTCTTTGAAGTTAATGTCTGATCTGAACGCACGATCAACAATACATTTCGTTAATCTTTACAGTGTGTTAAGAGATTGGAGCGATACGCAATGTGGATAAAAATACAAGACATGAACTTTGACCACCAATTCATTGAAACAGTTTACCATTTAGAGAAAAAAGTATTAGAGCCGACATCCTTGCGGTGCCCCTTGTGTGGTCTATGGGAGTCCACGGAATGTGATTCGTTGTGGTTTGGTGATTGTGAAGTCGTACTCTTGAGCAATATTAATTTATGGGATATGGTGGATTTTAATGCATCAATAAGTAAGATCATGGACCTTCTAAGTACAAAGTCTTTTCCCAAGTAAAATTGGGAGGAACAAAGCCGCATGCATGCAAAGTGGATATGCTTGGATGCCACTTGTAGTTGAAGTTAATGTCTGATCTGAGTGCACGATTAAACAATACCTTTCATTAATCTTTACAGTGTATATATTGAGAGAATGGAGAGATAAGCAACGAGAATAAAAATACAAGATTTGAATTTGACCATGGAAGTCAACGAGACGTGATTCGTTATGGTTTGGTGATTGTGAAGTCGTAGAGCAATGCCATGGGATATGGTGGATTTTAACGCATCAATAAGTAAGATCACGAACCTTCTTAATACAAGGTCTTTTCCCAAGTAAAATTGGGAGGAACACAGTCGTGCGCTGGCAAAGTAGCGCGTACGTTGCGTTTGATGAACAAAGCTGCCAATATTATAGACTCCGTGAATAGTATAACATATGCAGGGTACGTTAGGGATCGTTACAATAAGGGAACCTTTTATTATTACTCATATTAATTCTCAAACTCGATGTTGAGAATATCACAACAAAATTACGTACATACATTGCATTATGCAGAAAAAAAAAAAAATCTACTTCAATTTTGCAATACCATGCAAGAGACACCTTCCAAATGAAAATTTAATTACACTCCATCAAGTTGCTCAACTTTTTAAACACTTATGTTGAGCTTAATCTTCAAATGTTTATACTGAGATGACACACAAAAAAAAGGTGTCAATACACACATTTTCCTTTTTTCAGGGACTAAAGTGAAAGTCTAAGCTCCAAATCTGGCTCTTGATTGTCACTAGAATCGCCTCCTCTGTCTTTCTTCCTCTTCTTTTGGAATGAGTCCTATATATACCATCAATTGTGAGAGAAAATTAGTTATTATTATTATACTCCTTGTCAAACCAATCTATATATTAATAAAAATGAAAAATTGTTCACATAAAATCTGTAGAATCTTTCACAAGAATGATGCGACCGTACTAATTTTTCTTTCTTTATTGATGAAAACAACTTATTTGATTCTTTGACATAGCATTACAATCTCCGATACGACCGAATCTAGAAAACACATGTAAAAGAAAAGATTGTCTGCATACGAATTCGTTGAAGAATCATTTTTTTTTCTTCCAAAATGATGCGAAGATAACGTTTCCACAAAACGAAAGCAATTCAAAAGGGGTTCTTTTCTTTTTTCTTGATGTACCCTTATCGAGTTTTCAGTAATAAAAAAAATTACTGTCCAAAAAAATATTTAAACTGCAATACAAAAATTGTTGCCACATCTAGAAAACACGTGGAAAAGAAAAATTTTAACAAATTTTAATGCATAATTTTCCTAGATTATGTAGTTCTCTCTTTTATAACGTGATTCATATAGAAAATTAAGGCATATTGACCAAAATAAAAAATAAAAAAATTAAGGCATACCTCAACAGGGTAGTGTCTTGTCATGCTGGGTTGTGCGAAGTATGGTGTCTCTACCGTGCCACTGTTGGGGATTTGATTGTGAAATCTAATAAAACTCACAAATTGATCAAAAACAAAAATATGGACAGATATAAAATTCCAAATTAAGGAGGATAATTCGAATTAAAATAGTCTTTCCTGGTTGGGAAACAATTAGGGTTTGGATTTTCTCAAGTCCAAAGTTTTGAATCAGACAGAAAATCCAAATCAAAACCATATATTCATAGACTCTAACCGGCTAGAGTCTTTGAACAAATTCGAATAATTAATTACAGCAATGAACGATCCATATCTGGCGTGGCTCGTCCATTCCAAAGTAGATGATCCCATTCCAAACAATCAATGGTTACCTCGGCGCGGTACTGCTAAGTTGGGAATCAGAATATCTGACATTTGCTCCTTCTAATTGACCCATTCCCATCTGTAAAAATTGAGGCCATTTTTTTCCACATATTTAGTAACTGCAAAAATTTATGTGTAAAACATTTGAATTATATGATGATGATGAGATTGGAAGCAGCAAATATCTAGATCAATTTAACACCATCATAAATTTGGGAACACTTTAATTCCAAGAAAAATGGAAAGGGTTTAATTCAAGAGATATACATAAGATTTGACAATGTTTTTGTATTTTCTTCTCTCTCTCTCTCTCTCTCAACATGAATTTGGATTAAAAAAAAAGGTCAACTTTATCACACGAATGAATTGAATGGAAATTCTCCTATTTGTTACTATACCAAAATTCTCCATTGGATGACGATAGTACTAAAATAGTAAAGCTCAATACGAATGGGTGTTTGTATGATTTTGACGGCAAAGATGGATTTGGGAGCCTCTCTTTCAGGTTATTATGGAAATCTTAGAAGTGGATCCAGTTTAGAATCGGAACAATTAATGGGTAATTTACAGAGAATTGACCATCATTTTCTGATGAACGTGAAGATTGAATCGGACACCCTAACAATTAAATTCATTAATGAAGGCTCCCCTACGGACACCCTCATCGTGATCTTGCTGAGGACTCGAAGATGCTCAACTGACCGTCTAGCCATTCAGAGCGCCGACAACTTAGCACAGAGCAAGATGAGGATTGCCCGGGTGGTGGGCACCTCCATGGTTAACTTTAGTTGGCCTATGGCTATGAACTTATGTTGTCAAACTATGTTCCTCAGTTGATCTATGAATTTCCGACCTACCAAAAAAAAAAAAAAAAAGATAGTACTAAAAATAGCAAGTCGAACGTACGAGGTTTTGGTGGCCATGGAAACCATAAGAAGAAGCTGAAGAAGCCATTGGTACTGATGATGCATAAGAGAAGGACGACGATGATGTGGGATATGCTGGTTGCATTCTAATCTCCTCCTGCATATTATGTTAAAAAACTCAAGTTAAATTTTAGCTAAAAATCATTTTTTATATAAAAAAAAATACTTTTACAAACAGAAAATGTAAGCAGAAATTCCAAATAATTAATATAGACAAATGAAAATAATTTTGAAAGCATCAGCTAGCCACAATGGTAGGTAGTTATTATTCCGAAATGAGAAACGACTAAATTAAAACCATATCAGAACAGATAACAAAAATGAGTAACATTCATATAAACAACGTGAATTGAATTTTCTTCGCTGTTCAAAAAAAAAAAAAGAATTCTGTAAAAACGACCACCGCCCGCCTGTACATTGAGAACTGTGTTATATACGAAAAATGATTTTTCAAAACCCCCGAGTATGCACATAAAACTTGCTTACAGAATCACGAAAATTGGTATATAATTTTGAAATTAGGGCCTGCCAAAAAGCTACAATTTAATTAATAAATGCCATATCTCTTTGAATATCCTAACTTTTATAAACCAATGTTTGTTTTTATAGTATTACCCCAATTCCATACAACCTAAGAAGCAGGCAGATTAGGAGATAAAAAATACTGTGATAGAAAATCCGGCCGTTCAAAAATTGATATGACAGTGATGCATAGTTATTTAAAATTATATTGCCCATATCAACCATTATTAGTGACAACGAACTGTCATAGCATGAATGAATATTGATGTCTCCACAAAAAAATATTTGTTCAAAATTTATACGACAAAACCAGCTCTAACCCGACGACTGCCATTTGAAAAAACCACATCCTATGCGTATTTGTCATTGCTTGACTCGGATTCTTATGCAAAATTGATGAATTCTCGAGGGTAAGTAGGTGGAATAGTTGAAGTTTTCAACGAGAATGAAATGATAATTATTTTGGGTAAAACGAGACAAAAGCAGAATAATAGTATCAATTTATTTGGGACCAATCTATATGGGGATGGTGAATTGATCTCCCAAATTAGCAGAGGACCAGAAGTGTTCGTAAACTACCCGAGTAATATGATACACACACAGAGAGAGAGAGAGAGAGAGAGAGAGAGAGAGAGAGAGAGAGAGAGAGACCTGGTTGAGGAGGTGAGGGGGGTAATGAGGAGGGAGGTGGTAATTAGTTGAAGGAGAAGGAGAAGGAATGAGTTGAGAGTTGAGTCGGATTTTTTCTAACTGAGCCACACCGAGTCCTCTCTGTGGCTGTTTCGGTGCCTTTTCTGAATTATTGCTGCCCTTCTTGTTGTTCCCTTTCCTTGTTGTTGATGATGAACCTCCTCCTCCCGTGTAGTTCGGCTCTCCATAATAGCTGCTTCCCATTATGGTCCTTAACTGTATGACCTTTTTCAGCACAACTCAAGAGAGAGAGTGAGAGAAGAGAGAGAGTTTCTTGCACACAAGTAGTTTTCTTGGCAATATTAGCTCTGTGGTAATCGGATGTCTCAATGCCCTTTTTATGAGGTTAATTTTGCACCCTCACAATTATTGCATCGCTGTACTCTCCCTCTCTCCCTCTCTCCATGTATATGTATGTCTCTCTGTCTCTATCTCTCTCGTACAAGGAAATGTTTTTATATTCCCTTTATGTGCAAATATGCCCATTTTTCGCATCTTAATTATGTAAAAATATGGAGTTAAGTTTTTGCATTTTATTGATTCCTGATATATATTCCTTACAAATTAAAGGTGAACGTTTATAATTTTAACCACAAAATATTCGATGTAGTTATTTTTGACGTGCCTCTCTCGATTACACATGCCAATTTTCTTAACCTTTATCTCTTATATATTGTGTTTCTGTTTTCGAATTGATTTTCATTGATTTTCCGTAACAGTTATAACTTATACCAAAGCCACAATGAGAAAATCAACATCCTATATATATTTGGTATGTACATAGGCTTTGAGTTTTCGTTCTTCTCAAGATTTTCGTGAGTGAAAATTTATTCATCATCGCCATAAGATGGTGAATAAAACCATCACCCTGATTGGTTGAAAAGGTGTGGGGTCCACGGAATCAATACACTTTTTGGTAAGCATAACATCATTTTGTGGTGGGATCTGCACCATTTTTTGTGGACCCCACACCATTTCAACCAATCAGAGTAAGGGTTTTGTTCACTCTCTTTTGGTGAGGGTGAACAAATTTTTCTCCGATTTTCATCCCTTATGAAAAATCGTGGTGTTTTTCAGATGAAAAAACTAAAGCACTTTCGCACATATATTTTCAAACTTTTTGAACAAATTTAAACAATTAGTGGGGTTTTTTATATTGGTGCGAAAAGATTTACATAATTATACGTTGAAGTGGTATATGTTTGATTAACAAATGATCTATTCTCTTACATCTATAGACTTTTGGAGGCTAGGGACTTGAAAGTGACTTGAAAGGGACATGAAATTATTTGGGGGGGTTGCTGCCACTCCAGGGTTGTAGTGCACCGTTCATCTCAGCATTCAATAGTTTATATGTTTGTTAGCTCTTAGCGGTAGGAGTATACTCTTAGCGGTAAGAATACATCCACGAATCTGAACTATTGATTATGGAAATAGACAGTCAGATTAGGGGATTACAATCCTGTAGTGCGAACAAATTCAATAGGAAGGGGCCAAATTGGGAAAATCAAAAGATGAATCCATACACAAATCTAAATATAGATGTGTTCTGAACAGTCTTATGATCGATGTGCGTGGATTTCACGTGCATTGTGTAGACCAATATGCATAAAAAAGTTTCAAATACATTTGTGTCTGGATTTGTATCCCTCTGTCTGTATCCGCAGCGTTATAAAAAATAAGTTGAAGAAAAGTAAATAGAAAAACAAATAATTATCACTTTTTAACTTGATTTTGTTCTTGTTCTTTCCTATGTTCCAATCACACTCTTCATTGTCATTGATCATTATGCAAGGTTTTAACCTAGGGGGGTGGGTCCTTTTCCTTTTCACGAGTCTTTTTAGTTGAAAGGTGTTAGCTGGCATGCAAATATTTTAATGTACTTCTAACTATGTATAAAATTCTCTAAAGCCAAGGTAAACTAATTAAAATAATTGCACCAAAAAAAAAAATTAAAATTAAGTGGAATACGATACTGGTCCAATCCACATTTAAGCTTCAGATTCTGGTAATCTTACTACAGCTTCGTGGGGATTTTCTATCCTCTCAAAATTCAAACCTCTTGGACCAAAGTGTTTAATCTAAGATTAACCCCCTAGATAGGTCATTTTTTCAGATATGGAGAGAGATTGAAAAAACCCTAGATATTCAAATTTATCTTTGTTAGCTATTCATGATTTGTAGATTTTATTTGAAGCGATAAGCCATTTTTATTGGTCGAAGTATCGTCATCTCAAAGACCTTTATAAATACGCATATCTATACAGACACGATTCTATTCAGCGGCATGACTCGTGAAAGAAATTTGTCCTTATTTCGATTTGATTAAAGAAAGATCGATCTACTGTTCCAAGTGGATTCGTCTTTCTTTTTTTACCCAATTAAAAGGAGAGTCGATTTGACCCGCCTATAAAGCGAGTGAAACATAGTTATTTTAGATATACGTATGTGTATATAACAATTGAATGAGAGAATATTGTATTGTGAGTTGCCATGCACCAAATCTAATTGAGCTGTTTCACGCATGATTTTGTGGGTCATATCTTATGAGTTGTTTGTGTGGTGGAAAGTTGAGAATCCTCTCATTTCTAAATTCGTGTACAGACATGTGACCTCACTAATTACCAGAAATTAAAACAAACAAATCATCCATTCCTCCACAGCTTAAAAAAATGTTCCTTTGGCCCAAATGAGTAATTCAGGCTTTTAGGTTCTTTTTTGAAAGATATCATGCACCCAGTAAAACATTAAAAAGGCATAATAAAATATAAGAAAATGAGACCAATTTCGACAGGGTTTATTGATAAAACTTATTCCAATAATCTATAAAATTTACAACAAACAAAAAACTATAAAAAACTGTTTATTTTTAATGAATCTAGCATTTATTGATCTTTGAAATGAAGATAACAAAGATTAACAGAATCCCAAACATGACGGTATCACAATCGAGAGAACGCATCTCAATTATATTGGCATCTGAACCCCTAACAATCAAATGTCAACCGCAACACTAAGAAAAGAGAAAATGTTTGGCAAGTATAGCTAACCAAAATTACAGAGTGCAAAATAGAAACACATGACCAAAACCATTATACACATCCTTGATTCAACTTATGGGGTGGAGGCAATATCTTGTTTCGGAATGGATGAATTGGCAGTGACAAAATTTTTATTTTTCGACAACAAATTGCAAATTTTTATGATAGAGTAGTACGCATATATATTTTAAGTAATTCTATGATTCTTTGTATAAACGACAATATCTGTTTTTATATACTATTTGGTCACGTTTTATTAAAACTTAAGAAAAAATTTCAAGCGACAAGTTATATTATTTAGATTGAGGGCCAAATTTAACCTTATTAGTTAAGTACTTCTTCCATCCCAAATTGATAGTCCATTACGAAACTACGTGCAATTTTTAAACTAAAAAATTATGTATTTATCAAAATAATTTTTGAATTTTTTTTGCATCGTATAAAAGTTCTCAATGAGAACTATCAAACAAGATCGATGATGCATATTTTTTGAAGTTCAAATTAAAAGATATAAGCCATTGAAAATGACACGCAATCCCAAAAGGGACTATCATTTTGGGACGGAGGGAGTACAATTTTAAAGGCTAATTTCCTACTTACATCATTTTTTTCGATCATCAAAAGAATTTTATTACTCTTTGAATTA
This sequence comes from Gaultheria prostrata, assembly GCA_036023075.1. NCBI lineage: Eukaryota > Viridiplantae > Streptophyta > Magnoliopsida > Ericales > Ericaceae > Gaultheria > Gaultheria prostrata. The sequence goes on along the minus strand of JAXBDA010001078.1, from coordinate 33,154 downwards.
ACAGACCAAATAGTACATGGACCAACGACACAACAGCAAAAAATCTGTTGAACAGACCAACATTTTGGAACATCTCAAAATAGAATAATGGACTATTAATTAGGAACGAAGAGAGTACTTCAATTATCCAAACTGTTAGCAGTGAAGACGATTCACAATCTGCGAATCTGTCCGGAAGGGAATCAAAGTCGTCCAGACAAAAAATCAAGAGAGGTGCCGAGCAGGCTTTGATCAAATTCTGAGAACACTATAAATCTCGTCTGGACGGTGGTCAAGTCCATCCGGACGGTCGGGCGCAATAAAACACGCATTTTCGCATTTCTTAGGGTTTTCTCGTAGTGTGTTCCCTTGCAAATATAAAAGAGAACACTATGGCAACCCCTACTGAAATCTTGATCAATCTTTATCATAATGAAACTCTCCGATATCCCGTAGAGTACGATTAAGCAATTTGCTTAGGTCAAAACCATGTATATTTTGTGTCTTAATTATTGTTAAGTTTGTGCCAGGAAAAGAAAACAATCACACGCTAAAAAAAACAACCTCATGCGTTTGACCTGGTGTTCGATCAAGATTTGAGATTTAGGGATTTGTTAACTTTTAAGGTCTCAGATTCGAAATATCCCAGGTGTTACGTACGTACCAACTCTTTTAGGGTCAATCCATACGAAGATTTGCGGGTGCGATGTCGAATGCCATAGAAGACTTAATTAAAGCCATTTCTAATACCAATTGGTTTTAAGAGAGATGGTGGAAAAGTGGTCCGACAAGTGGTATCAGAGCCAAGAAGTCATGGGTTCGAGTCGCGGGAGCATCATCGTGAGGGGAGGATTGTTGGGCCCAGAGTGCCCCCATGGATTTGGTTACACAATGCCACTCCTTGCGACCGCTCTAAAATTGACTAGCGGGTGCAATATCGAATGTCATAAAAGACTTAATTGAAGTCATTCCTAATACTAATTGGTTTTATGATAGATGGTGGGAAAGCGGTCCGACAGATTCCCTGCAAGTGGACTGTGAGACTGGTGTCCCAAAATTAGTTAAGATGCGCGTAAACTGACCCTAAACACTTGAGTTATAAAAACAAATTAGTCCGTCTCTCCAATAAATGATTTAAAAAATAGCATTGATCTCTGACAATATTGAATAATATTTTACCCAAACCACATGGGTATCAGTGTGATCCAAATAAATAAGAGCAACAATAATTTTAAATCCCCACAACAACTAGATTGATTTTGGACGTACGTTACAAGTTACAAGGCAACAAGCAAAAGTCAAAGAGGTGGGTTTTTGTAAATCATTAGTCAAATTCTAGAACCTAATCCTTAAGTTGCTTAAGTTATAATATAGCGATTTTAATCACTCATTTTCGAAATATATAATTTGTGATTTAAAAAGACCATTTTGGTATGTAAAGTCTAGAGATATGTAAATAAGGACGAATCAAGCGGCGGATAAGCCCGACGACCGTCTTACCCCAAGGGTTAAATTTTATTTAGAGCTATCTTTTCTCCTTTTAAAAATTATATGTAAAAGTTCAATCTTGCGTTGAAATGTAAATAAAAAATTGTAACACCCGTCAATCCAAGATATTTAAAAAAAAAAGTTCAATCCTACTAAGATTGTATGCGTCTATAAATAAAATTTAAAAAAAATTACGACTAGGATCAATATTTTACCTTTTGACATGGATATGCATCTATCATAATTGTATTGCATCTATCATCTATCATATCTATTATAATTGTATACAGTGATCGAAAATATCTACGTGAAGATTTTAATATTACATCTGTAAAATATATCGGCAGAAATCGATACTAAGAGATTACCTATTCATCCACACAACATTAAAATCTTGCGTTCATTCTTGCATGTGAAATCACCCGCAAGATTTGCGGAAAAAAATAAAATACGGTATGCCAATGGGAGTACGTAGTGCACAATATCACAAGATTTTATACTATTGATCCCGATTACGGCCTAGATTACAATGTCGGGTTCAAAATTCTTGGTGCCTACAATAATGGGTGAATTTGACATCCTAAACATAAGCTCAGCACTCTATGTCATTCAAATCCACAAGTTTATTGTTGCAAATTTGATAATTCATGCGTCATAAAAGCAGCCAATCTCTGTGGAGTTAATTAGTTGATGAGAATTGGCTGATGCAACCAACTGAAAAGGTGGTCTAATAAGAATGAAAACCTTGTGTTTGATTAATAATAAAGTAAATGTGCCATATTTGATTGATCAAATCAAGTCATTTTCCATGTTATATTGCAAAAAATTGCTTGATTTGTTAGGAAATTTCCAATGCCTACACACCACGTGGATTGTTTGAGTACCAGCTTTTGAGGTAATCAAATAAATTACTTTAATGATGCTTTCAAGAATTACTATGGAGCCCTCTAGTAGTTTCAATTTTTTGGACTTGCAAGAGAATGAACAAAGCCATTTGTTCGATGGTAGGTGGTGATGTTTCTATTTATGGAGATTTTTGTTCTCTGTGTGGAACTTTTTCAATTTATTGCGGAAATTTTTCTATCCGTTGAGGATAATATTCCACACTTAGTGTATTCTTTCCTTATCCATATGGATAACTTGCGAGTTGTTGGATTTTTTCCCCAACGAAGGGCAAATTCTGAGTTATCTGAAAAAAAACAAAGCCTGTTTGTACTCCAATGGATTTATTTCATAACAAACTTCCTATCAACTTCCTTCGTGCTAGGAGAGGTATTACTTCTTCGGATCTTTGCCCAAGATGTACTAACTCTCCGGAAAATCTTGACCACTTGTTTAGGGAGTGTCCCAAAGCCTCTGTTCTTTGGGAGACAATTTCCTCGGGTCGGATAATGAGAGTTGGATTTGCTAACTCCACGTCAGAATGGATCTCGGTGAATTTAAAACAGAAAAAACTTTTAAGAATGGGAACTGATATACCTTGGAACACTTTATTCTGTACCACTCTTTGGCAAATTCAGAAAGATCAAAATAGAAAAAGTTTTGATAACTTTAATTCAGTACCAGAAGTGAGTTCCAAAGTATTACGTTCTTATGCGACTATGATAGTGGAAGCCTTCAAATCCCCTCTTGTTACTGGCCCCTCTAAACACCGACTAACATTATGGTTTCTTCCCTCCATAAGTAGTCTAAAGCTTAACACGAATGGTTGTTGGTACAAAAGCAACAGGAAAGCTGGCTTTGGAGCCTCTTTAGGGATGGCCAAAGAGATTGGGAGCTGGGTTACTATAGGAAAATGACGGCTCGTTCGAGTTTGGAAATCAAAATCTGGAGCATCTACAGGGGCCTAACAATCATCTTGGAGAAAGGCTTAACAAACATTCAAATTGAATTGGATTCCCAAACAACGGTGTTACTATTCAATGAAGGAGCAAATGCTAACCATCCTCCTCAAAGCAACATTTTGAACGATGGCAAATACCTCATAAGCATAACTGGAAGCACCCTCACTCACATTTACCGTGATGCAAACGAATGCACAGATTTCCTTGCCCGTCGAAGAGCCGAACAGGATGAAGAATTTATGGTGTCAAGCACTCCTCCTCTGGCTATAAGGGAGATCATGTTAATGTTAGGATTTTCGAACTCCACGACGCCCTACGGATCTTGGGAACAATAAATCACAGAACGAAAAAGTAAATAATCGTGCGTAATGAAAACGGAAAGAAAAATGAGACGCAAGATATACATGGAAAACCTCAATGTGAGGAAAAACCTCGAGAGCCAAACCAGTCCACTATGAAATCGAAATCAAGAGTACATGCAAGTCTTCTCTCCATCTCTCTGAGATGTGTGTTTTCTCTCGCCTCTCTGTTTTTCTCTAAAACTGATAACCCTAATTATTAGCAAACTGCAAAATAAATAGGTCGGATCCTATGACCGAAATTACACACCAGTGTCTCGTGGGGGCTCCGCCCCTACACCCCCGAGCTAAACCACTGCTGAAGGTTGTTTGCACCCCCAACAATTAAGGGGTAGCCTTAACATTCGATAGATCCTAGACTAATCTTTGTTCTCTTGTTTTCTTGTCTGCTTCTATACCTTTTGTTTATGTAATCAACTCCCTGCACTCCTGATGCAGTTTGCTACTCTTGCTTAAGGTTCAATATATTTCCGAAGTACCAAAAAAAAAATGTAGAGCCCAAAACGTTTGTTTCATATTTACTCCAAATAACCTTTATTTCTATCAACAACAGTACCTAGCAATTACTAATATGACATTAATTTTGTAACTCTCTTTCTTTATAAATACATACCCTTTTTCATGTCTACTCACACAAATATCTTTCTGTCTACATAAAAATATTTAGAAATTGTAAACCAGCATTTGTTTAGTAACCCCACTTGATAATTAACGAGAAGTGAGAGTGTATACAGAAACAAAAAAGTGGAGTGCAGAAATCACCTCGGTAATAAAAATGATCTCAATGCAAAAACAAAAGCAAGGAAAGAAGCAAACAAGGGATTGTGTTGGTTAGGTTAGATTTGATTAGTTTGCATATTTATAATGTGATCTAAGATAGAAAAATAGAGACAAATTGAGAGAGAGAGAGAGAGAGAGAGAGAGAAAGAGAGAGAGAGAGTATCTACTGTAGGTTGGGGCACATGCAACCCAGATGGTGCATTACTCCACAAGATTTGCAAAGCAAATCTCTAGGGAAATGCTTTATATTTTTGTGAGTATGAAGATCATAAAAAAATCCCTCCAAATCCAATCAAACAAGACACCAAATCAACCCCAAATCCTATAGAATATAAGATTCTCTTTATTGTTTAAGGTTTCATTCATACATTATTTGTACAAAACTTAATAACTCCAAACACGATCTAGGACTTTTACCAAATCGTCTTATGAGATTGAGGTGTTTTACAGGTGGCACTTTGGTGTGTAGGGCAACACTGTTGTTTGTCACCTTTGTTTTTTTTTGTTTTTTTGTTTTTAAGTAGAAAAGAATTAATTAATTAAGAACACCTTTGTTAGTTAACTAATTAATTAAGAAAATAATTATCTGGATAGATTATTGAAGGGAAAGATGGGATTCCAAAAATCAAATCTAATAATTTGATTTGATCTTTAGATAAATGCATGCGTACGTTAAGCTGCCTAGCTAGCCTTGGCTAATTAAAGTGATGATTCTATATAATATCTTTGATTAGTTGACTAGACCTTAATTGGCACTCATGTTTCAAAAACAGACAGAAAACCTGATAGCTAATTCTATAATAAGCACAAGAATGTTAAAGCATTTTCTAGGAAGTTTACACTTTCGTGTTATTGTGAACTTCTTAATGGAACAAAAAACTATACCAAATAGCTATGGGGTGTTTGAGAGTTTCATTTTTTTACTTTTTGCATCTTGCTTTTTAAACTGTAGGATTCAAAATGTATTGCACATGATTCTATCGTGCCATGTGGATTTTGTTTGGTTTGGAGTTTTCTCTACTCGATGTACTATTTGTCAAGTTTCAATAAAACATTTGTTGCCTATAAAAAAAAAACAAGAGTAATGTTTAATTATGTGATATGTGCAAAATACATTCTGTAAATCTTTGATAACCAAAACAGGAAAAGTGAAAAATGAGAAGTCAAAAAACCATTTTCTCCCTACCTCCCACTTCTCTTCTAAGCCCAAAAGCCAAAATTCATTTTCCTAAAACTCATTCTTGGTATCTCCGCCCAAACACTTAGAATTCAAAAAGGTAAAAATAAAAATGTAAAAATGAGTCAGTCAAACATCCTCTTAGATATTATCAACTCAAGTGGGGCTAGTTACATAGGGCTTTGCTCTTGATGTAAATGGGAACCCCGCTATTAGACAATGAGATTAATCCCTTGAAAATGATCAAGATGAGCGCAAACTTGCTTAAACATGCAACTAGTTATCAAAAAAGTACTATTTCAGCTTATATATATAGATCTTTCCTTCACAAAAATTTGGGCTTATAACCACAATCTCTCTCTTATTTCATATCGCATCCAGTATCTTATAGGAGTAATTAATAAGTGACCAAACCATGTTAATTATTTTTTCTCAACTCACCAGAATAAGTGCTAGGTATATAATTAAGTACCCTTGCTAATTAATTTACAGATGTGTCAAAAAAAAAATTTAAATTACAGATGTGTTCATTTGGAATTAATGCTCTCTCTATTATTTCCATGCGGCACATCCACCAGGTTATAGACTCGTTTCAGCTTAAGTGCTAAATGAATTACCTATATAATTAACCTTGCTAATTTACAGATGTGTTTATTCGGAATGCTCTCTCTATTATTACCATACATCCACCTGGGTAGACTTGTTTCAGCTAACACTCTTTTTTTTTGTGTGGTTTGGCGGTTAGGAGTATTCGGGTGATCATCAGCTTGCCCACATCTAAACTAATTAACCTCCACAGTCCGATCAAAGGCCAGCCATCCACGCCAAGGCTAGGGCATTCATAAGAGAAGCTCTTGCGGTTTGACCCCAAGAGATTGTCAAGTTTAAAACTCGGGATGTCTAGGTACGTAGCTCATTCCAGTTAACATTTGAGCTACCCCTTGGGGTTAGCTAAACATTATTTTATACATGCGCTTCTCTTGCACTTATAACATTGGTGACTTCGGTGTCTATTAAATTCATGACGCCAGTTCATGCGGGGTTTTGTCCAGAGTTTACTATTGGTCAGCCATGAACTCTATCCGCGTGAGCTGGCCTGGGCATCTTGCATGCGATATGATCGTCTATCAAATTAGCTATTGACTATGTATTTGATTAGCGAAATTTTGGGATTTTCCTTGTTTCTCGTTTGCTTTCTGATGTTTCCAATAGCATTGTGAGGGTCAAACGTCAAGTACTATGTTGCAATGGTAGTTTGCATGTAAGTATATATATTCAAAAATATGCAAGGCATGTGTATGACCTCTCTCCTTGCGACAGGTGGTTCGATGAAATTAACCTTAATCTCTCTTTTCCCGATAATGATGCCCAAATTTTGCAAATTTTAATGCAATCCGTATGATTAAGTGTCAGAAATCAAGATGATACGTATCTTGATATCTTTTGTATAACTATATGAATCCATTTTGTGGCCATGGTGGCAGATTTTGTAGAATTGTATATTTTGTACGTACGGATCTTTTTCTTTATGAGATTTATAGCTTTAAAAATACAACTGCTACATCATTTTTGAGAACTACTTTCTGCACAAAATTTAAGTGAAATAATAATGTAGTATGGTCATTGTTTCAATTTGATCTCTGCAGTTTAAATGACACAATTTTGACTTTTGAAGTTAATGTAATTGCAAGTGGTGGCTAACTCATGCGGTAGAGCTCTTGGATACCCCACACTGCATCCCGAGATCGAGTCATATTCCTCCTCCCCATGTAATAGATTAGAAATGACGACTGGAAAAAAAGAAGTTAATGTAATCTCCAAAAATGATCACAAGAAGAAGGTTACTTTTCCAGTTCAACACTTGAACTAGGGCCCGTTGAGCGCGTCAAGTTTGCTGCTAGCTATCATTTGCCAATTCTAAGGATCAAGAAAAATTTGTGGCGGTACTCGTTGCGCATCTCGGCCGTCCATAAATGTATTGGACGGTCTGGATGTCAAATAAACTCTTCCATGGATGGTGTACATGGTACTTACCACTGAGCTGACACTCCACTCTGCCCTGCGTGTAAATGTTCTATCTATCAACCAAAAACACTGTTAGACAAAAAGATTCATGTTGTCATTTACAATATCGGAAGTAGCACTCCTAACTTATTCTTGTGCGACATTCGGTTTATTTATTTATTGTTTGAACGACGAAAGCAAATTTTATTTATTCGTAAACATCAAAAGATGAAATCATCATAGAAAGACAAGAAATACATAGAGAGAGCTTCGAATAATAAACTAAAGATTCTCCTAATACGGCTACTCGCAAAAATAATTAACCTACTCCCACTTCGACATTCGGGTGTTGAAAGTTTATATAAAACTGGAATGGGACCTTGGAATTTGGAAAAATTAACCTCATATAAACCAGGAATATAAATGGGACCTTTTGGATTTGGAAATTAACTTCAAAAGAAGCCCTGGACCCATGTGTGAGGATGCTAAATGGTTCAACACTGTTGGGGTACTTTTGAGATTATGATTAATATAATAGCATACTAGAAATTCAAAAGTGGACCCACTTAAAGAATGGGAAATGATCAAGATTATTGCGTTTGGTCTCCCATTGTCTCCTAATCTAAGACAAATATCCCACATTAAACCAACATCCCTTGTGCTCTTATCTGTTCTTGATATATATGATATCGTCCATCATCTCTATTTCATTGACAACTTTGGTTGGGTCGGATTGGGTCGGGCTGTGCAGTTCCCAAGTCGGTTATAATCCTATCCAGGTGAATTCGAGACGGTTAAGGATGGAATCAAGGGAGACAAGTGGTGGCGTCGTGAGTCTCATGACCACCCAACTATGTCAAAATACTCCCTTATGCTACTGGTATTTTTTTTTATTTAGCGCCAGACAAGTATACAAATGAGTCTGCCGCCTCGAATGTTTTTGTTCAAAAAAATTGAAAATAGTGACCGTTGTAACCCTTGAAGGCTTGAAAAGGAAATTGTATATGTGACATTTTGAAGCATGATTACTTGAACATATACAGGTTAATTACTATTCTTTTGCTGTAAAAAGCTTACCAGAGTAACGTTTTGTTAATTAAGTGTTCGTAGACTACACAACTTGAAGGGTTAGGCCCCGTTCCACTAACTTAAAAAGCCAAAAGCCAATTTTTTATGCTTTCCGAGACAGGTCATCCCCTTACAATACATCACATAAAAAATCACAAAAAGCCAACGCGTTTTTCAAACTCTCACATAAAAAAGCCAAGTTAGCGGCACACCCCCTAAATTTTTGTATTGTTCTAATAACAAAGAAAGAATTTTATTAAAATCACAAAAGGGTACATCGAAGAAATGAATGATATGAAGCAATACTCTAAGAGCATAGCTCCTTACAAAGAAGAAAACTACAATCAAGCTAGGAAAAAAAGGAAATTGAGAACCAAGGTTGTCCATAAAAGATTGTTAACCACCAATTCATCTAAAAGCTTAAGTTGTTAGATAGAGGTATAATTTTATTATTTATATCCTTAACACGCTCTGATCACGGGTAGCCGGACCTTTCTCAACAAGACGGCTAAACATGTGCAAATGTTTAATAATATGATAGGCGGTGAGGTTAATTTGAACACAGAATCTATTCTCTGCTATTATACCATATTAGATTGTTAACCACCAACTCATGCATCTAAAAGCTCGATACCATATTAAATTGTTAAAAGAAGTGATAATTTTATTATTTATATATCCTTAACAATTCACAATGCTACTCTTGTCTTCACTAAAATCAATAATCTCTTCCCATGCACTCTGGGACTTTGTTGTTGAGACAGAATTAATAATCTCTTCACCAAAATTAATAGAAGATTAATGGACTGTGCAAGAATTCTTAAGTAATCATCCCGCAATAATTAATTGTGGTATGATCAGCCTTTAGTAATCATCTTTCGCCACATGCCAGGAAATAGTTGGCAAAACACAAGTTGATGGAAATCTGCATCGATCTGTGATTCAATGAGTTTTCCTGGGCGAAATTTATCGTGGACACTTCAACTTGCCATTTTTTGAAATTAATACACCTGTGGAGGAAGAAAGCGGTGCGCCCAAAAACCGGTTTTGGGAGAATAAACCGAAGGAAAAAAGGGCGTACCCAGTGCACGAAACTCTCATATATGCGAAATTTAGGAAAGAATTGATGTACGCAGTCTTAGTCCTACGCCCGGCTTTGGGTAAAAAACCAAAAACTGGTGTATGCAGATAGGTGTTGGGGTGCAAACAACCTTCAGCAATGGTCTAGCCCGGGGGTGTAGGGGGCTCCGCCACGGACGATATTTTTGGATTTCGGTGTGCAATTTCAGCCATAGGGCCCGACCTATTTGTTTTGCAGTTTGCTAATAATTGGAGTTATCAGTTTTTAGAGAAAAATATAGAGAGACGAGAGAAAACGCACCTCTCAGAGAGATTGCGAGAAGACTTGTACTCTTGATTTCGATTTCATAGTGGACTGGTACTGTAGCTCCCGTGGTTTTTCCTTGCGTTGAGGTTTTCCACGTATATCTTTTGTCTCGGTTTTCTTTCCGTTTGTCATTACGCACGACTGTTTACTTATCGTTCTGTGATTCCTTGTTCCCAAGATTCGTAGAACGTTGTGGGGTTCGAAAATCCTATAAGCAGGCTGTTTTCGATAATCGAACACATGTCCTACACGTGGAAGTCGAAATCTATTGTTCCAAGTTGCTAAAAAGCCTGCAATAATACTGTATTAACAAAGAGAGGCTGTTTTCGATAATCGAACACGTGTCCTACACGTGGAAGTCGAAATCTATTATTCCAAGTTGCTAAAAAGCCTGCAATAATACTGTATTAACAAACAGAGAAACAGAGGGTAAAGGTAGACAAGTTGGCTTCTCTTTTTCCAATAGAGAAAAGCCCACTAAACCATAAAATTGACACTATTTTAAGTATTTAACCGTTTATATTGTAACTTTGTCAGATCTCTAACCAACTTGCATGCAAGTAGTTAGCCACCAAACACGTGAACATGTATTAAAGTTACACTTATATAAACATATGTGCGTATGCATGTGTATATGTGTGTGGGAGTTAAGGCCCTGCACCACTGCCCAACAGGAGAAAAAAACTTGTATGTCAAACGGATACTGCGTAGCCCTGCACTATTGTCCAACAGGAGAAAAACTTGTATGCCAAACTAGTGGATCATTTACGCAAAAAATTAAGTTGATCGGGTATTTATAATCCAGTGATCATCGACATACATTGTTCTCAAAATTTTGAACGAGAAATATGATTTTAAAAATGCACTACGAAACGAATTTTATTCGATCGTGTAGCTAATGGTTGCCGAATCAACTTGATTTTTTACAAGAATATATCTTCACTCGTTGAGATTTATAATGTGAACGGTTTGGATTAAATTTTGGCAATTGAAATGCATCCTGCTGCAATTGCACAATAGGAGCTTTTGTGTCCAAATCCAAGTGTATAATTTCATTTGTGTGATGGGTAAGAGTAGGTTTATAATTTGATGGTTGTTACTTACTATGGAAAATACAAACATTACAATTAATCACATTGATAGGCAGTTTGGTAATTAAACATGTCAACGCGAAATTTAAATTACAATAAATAATACTTTTTGTGATGGAAACATGTTGTTGTAAAGTGCGACGGATCGTGATGGGAATGGAGTGGTTGCTATTGGGGGGACAAAGCCTTTTGCAATGGGTCACACCCAAGACAAATGTGGTGTGATTATTTGCGACGAGGAACCTATCATTTGCGATAAGAAAATACTAGCGCAAAAATACCCATAAAATCTATTTCATTACCAACAGACTAGAAAAAGAGAGAATTTTTTTCTAAGGTTCTTAAATTCATTTGAACCACTTATCAGATCAATGAAGTTCTCGCTCTTGCACTAAAAAGCAATTTATGCGTTTTTTTTTTTTTTTAAGTTCCTTCATAAATTGAGCCATGGAGTAGTAAATTGGGCTACTCAATGGGCTGTATGAGCCTAATCATCCGAGACAGGTCTCTGTGAGTGTGTTAGCTTTATGGATATGCCTTTCCCTCATCCCTCTCACAAAACCTTTAAAAAGTTGATAAAAAAAATAATGACAAATCATAATTTTCCTGATTATAAAAAAAAAATTAATTAAAAATCCTTCTCTTCCCCTTGTCGCCGCCGCCGCCACCTCACCAACCACCACTTTGTACCACCACCTCTAGCCACCCTATCTGTGTAGGCGTGTTGCCAACTACTTTCCACCTCCGACAGTTATCCACTACCTCCGGCCACTTCGCCAAGCCCTCTGACAACCTCCATCCCAGCAACTCTTGTGGCCCATGAGACATCACCCACTTCATACAATGTTGTTTTTTCTACCAATCCCATCTAATGAACTTGTCCCCTCAACAACCTCCATTGACATTCACACATATCATATCCCTTCAATTTTAAACACTTATTTAAGCATAATCTGGTTCATATGATCTGATAAGCCACCGGACACGTTGAGGGGCACGCGCAGAGAGAGAGAGAGAGAGAGAGAGAGAGAGAGAGAGAGAGAGAGAGAGAGAGAGAGAGAGAGAGAGAGAGAGAGAGAGAGAGAGAGAGAACCATTTACATCAGGTGATATATTCAAGCCTTTGAGCAGAAGGCAACTACAATATTACATAAGATTGTACCAAAGAGAAAACCAGGACGTACCTAAAAACACCTAGAACACAGTTTTTACACTAAACTTGCTCCCAAGGCTCCTTTTTCAGAAAACAGAACCAATTTACAGAAATATGATCCACAAGATTACATCCTCAAGGCTTCCCAGCATTTAGATGACAACAATCTTGATTTTCCATATATAGAAATCGATTACTTTCGAGCATAAGTAACACTAATTACGATTTTTACACTTCTCCATTGCTTGGGGGGCTGCAAAACCCAGATACGAAAGCATCAATGAGAAGAGGTTTTGAGGAACTTACTTATCCTTGATCACAAAGTAATCGAAGCCGAGGGGATGCTTCATTTAGACTACAGACATTTTAAAGGTGTCTAGTGAAATGATCGATACGCACTCCAAACCATTTTCCATCGAAATAAACAATTAAGTAGATCTATTTCATTAAGTGTCATACCTAGTCCAACTGCATCTGAACTTTTCACGATCCTCAATCTCTTGCAAGAGTCAATGAACATGCTGCAACAAAAAATTTCCACAAATTAAGTTTGTTACAAGGATTTTGGGTAGCGCGTACATGTACGTATAATCATTGGATGCATCGAATATAGATTTACAAGGACATGGACACGGAAAATTACTCATACTAATAGGCTTGGTTTATTTTCTAAGTTAAAAGGTACCTTACAAGGTACTATAGAGAGTGAAACGTGTTTATTCACGTATATGATGTATCATAGTGTTGATCAATTACAAGCTAGCTTTTCGGCATCGTAAAAATAAACAGGTTAATATTGGCATTGCAATGAGGAATTTATGCAGGAAAGGGCTTCGGGTTTGAATCCATTGTAGTAACGGCCTAACGGGAATCACTTGGAATTTACCCAAACCTAAGTATGCTTCCAGTATGTTCACAGAGTATGGTATATTAGTTATTAGAGCCCGACTTACTCCCATGGAACATCACCAACAAGCATCCAATCACCATCCTTGTCTTCAAATGTAAGTACGTATTCAGAACCATGGAGAAGATCCATTAATCGGCTATGTGGCGCAGTTTGGTAGCACGTTTGTTTTGGGTACAAAGTGACACAAAACTAGCATGTCCCAGACCAAGATAATCATCTTATAAGATATAAACGATGATGAAATAAAGTAATAAACATCACCGGCTAACTGCTCTGAATGAAGTACAAATCCATCGCGCGAAACTCCGGCTTATGACAATACTAATGTGTAAAAAACTTGAAGTGGTCCTGTATCTTAACACAGTTTTCTAGGTATTAAGGACCCATTAAGTGCTATCGCCAATACCCAAGTGAATCATTCCTGCTTTTAAAACAGTTATCGACATGGAACAACTTTTTCTAGTGATTAATGAGATAATTTCATCCTTAAAACATACATTCTAGATGGAGAGGGAATTTCAAGTGCGAATTGGACAAAAATTATATAACAGAGAAACAAAGGGACGGGATGGTGATTGGTATACCAATTGTAAAGCAGCTGAACATCTTTTCCAGTGCCGAAGACAGTTCTGTATAGCTGCTGTAGAGTTTCAGATCAAGTTTCTTCAAGTAAGGGGCACCATCCATACTGATTTTTGACATAAAAACAACCAGACCCCAACTTAGCATCCCCATCATCCTGGTTCTTAGGGTGATTACTAGCCATTGAATTCTTCCGGAATGATTGAACTGGTGGCCATCCAACCACCACTGCCCTGAATCACAACCAAAAAATGAGAATCTAAATATGGTGATTCAAATGGTAAAGGATCTTTCGCAACTTATTCAATTTTCCATACGAGTGATGATGAAAGACCAAACAGAAAGAGGAGATGGGAACCAGGATTCGACGAGTCAGAGAATAGACATTTAAGTACTGTCATACTGTGAGTTTGTGACATAATATCAGATGAAATACGTGCATCTCAGGTTAACCCTTACTCTTCATCATTAAGGTTGTGTTTGGACTTTGAATCACGGGGTCGTGTAGGGACATACCAAGGGAAAAGAAAACAATAGGGAAACCAAAAAGATAAATTTAATTCGCTTTGTCGCCTCATTATCTTCCTATCTTTCTCATCCTTTCCCTGTAAATTTAATCTCCAATCTATTATCCAAACACAGCCTCAGAAACTACAAGTACCCTACAAATCTAATGAGTTATCATGTAGAATACCTACTACACTGTATTGCGATGGAAGCGAAATTTCCATAAATTCACCAAGACAATTGACCAATACACCAATCTATTCAAAAGTTGTCTTACAAACACAAGTCTCTACTTCGAGTTCGACTCCCGACTCCCACTGAGAGCAAAATCTTTTGGCCACCCACACGGCAAATGAAAGCTTGTGCAAAATAGCTGTGGAAGGGGCTCTGGTTAATGGTATGAGCATGCAATCTTAGGTTTGTTGTTGGTGGGATCGTTCTCGATTACCAAAAACCAGGGACAGAGCCTGGAATTTCACTGCGTAGGGGCGAGCTTATATAATTCATAGGAAAATTTTTGAAATTTTTTTTCCCCTACATGATACTAGAGGTTTTTTTTTGTTGCAAGGCGACTGCCACTACTGGCACCACCTGGCTCCATCCTGCCAAAAATATATACGGAACAGTTGAGAGGAACGTTGCATACCGTATCTACTCAGTTTCCAAGCAAAGAGGGAGGAAAACAACAAAGGGAAATGATAGAAAATTACTTGGGAGCTGGAGCACTCATAATGCATGAGAACAAAGATGTTCAAAAGCAAAACAGCAAAATTAAACCCTAAATCAGTCAGTTGAGGAGTTAAGCAACCATGCTAATTCAAACCTTTTTGAACTCATTTCCCGGAAAAAAAATAAAAAAGGGGGGCAAAATGCAGCAAAAACTTGAGGCTTCTTTTCTGCCACCGGCTGTGGTGGGGCAGCCTCTTTCACACCAGTGGAAGCAACCGAAAACAGCTGAATACCAACCGCAGAGCCACCACAATTAACAGTTATGGGAGAAAGAAACCCACATTTTTTACCAAAATCCACCTCAGATGCACCAATACCAGAGAAAACCCACTTCCCAGAACCACCACCACCACCACCAATGGTATCACAGAATCCCCTTTTTGCCCCTGACACCAAACCCTTCATTACCACATGCCCAAGAATGTAATACAACCAACATTAGAAAAGTAAAATTTATAAATCACAAGAAACAGAACCACTAAGATGAAGTTGAGCAAACAAGCTGGAATAGGGAGTTTGCAAATAATAAACTCGTATCTCATCGATGTATGGCAAAGCCAATAGAAGGAGATGTTATAAAGATAAGCATCATAGAGCAACTTGGGGAAGGTTTTTCTCTTAAGTGGTCCGTTCCCGTCAATAGGACTTGCATAGAAGATTCCTTTCCAACCAAACCAATCATATCTTCACTGGTGGTGCCTCAAGTGTTGTGCAAAGATCCATAGGATTATCCCTAGCTAATACTAAATTTGTGTTTGAAGCAAGAACAATGGAGAGATTGGAACTTTTGGTTTTGAGTACATTGAAGTGGAGAATGAAAGCAGTGACTCGGATGTAGTTCCAACGAGATTCATATCGCAATCGCATAATCACTTTATTTTTCATTATTTTCTTTTTCATTATTGCAATGAATATGCATGAAGTTCTACCAAGATGAAGTACTGGTAGAATGTCCAGCCAAAAGCACAAGAATCACCAAGAAAATGCTTCAAAATTTCAGAGCTTTTAGCACATCAATAATCAAAGAATTCAAAGATGTGAATGCAAAAGCCACGAAGGCCCAGATGCAAACTAGACTTTTGTGTAACATCAAAATACCTCCTCTATTAAAAAAGAAACGAAAAAACCCTCTGTAAAAATCTACAACATTCTAAGAAATTCCCCTGTTAGCAGGTGCACGTATTGTCATATGTGCATTGTTCAGAGTTAGCTGATACAAAATTCAGAAAATAGGCCTCAAGCATCCATCGCATGGAAGCCACCACTAATGTATTCGTGGTACGAGATCCTACGGCAACATTACCATTCAGTGCAAATTTAGATGATTTAACCTGCTCACATCTTAGAAATAAGAGACGATTCTCTTTGGAAAGGATTGTATCTGGATTTTTGCAGCCACTGGCCCATTGCATATGACATATTCATCTAGATTCCCAAAGTAATGGTGGAGAAGAATTTCTTATAGATTAAAGAAAACAGAAGGAAATTTTCAAAATAATTGCAGAAGAATGGTTGCTTGAACACGGCAACCAACATATTAAGGACATAATACTGTTTTACAAGGAAAAAGAAGACGAGCAGTTCCCAGTATTCCAGCACAGCCGACAAATCTAAATGCTGGGCAAGATTGCTTAATTCAAATAGGTACATCATAAAGCTTCAACTTCCTACCATCTAAGGGCCAACAAGAAGCTTACAACAAGACTACCAGGAATGAATTTTTGGAAGACAAAGAAGGGAGCTCAACAAAATACAAAGTTGCACAAAATGACTCGAACAACCAAATTCCTAAAATTTAGAAATTCATTCAAAACTATTCAGGATTCTTAATTCAGTTTATAAATATGAAATTAAACTCATTGAAAACTATTTCGTGCATATGAAAAATCATGCGAGACAACGATAATCAAACTACCTAATCAAAGAAAACTATAAACGAGCAAACTGCATACCTTAATTAGCCCCCATTGCTAGACCAAGCGAGCTTCGAAGGGGCGGCAGTCGACGTCGTTTCGATTGACCGGAGCCTCTAAGTTGCCGACCGTCGTCGGAGATGATTCTGGTCGGACGGGAAACGTAGAGGGCAACGGTAAATGGGAGAGGTAGAGAGTGTCACCGTCGACCCGACGTCGTTCTAAGGGAAACGCCCGAAATTACGTGAAACCGGTTTTATGGTTTTGATTAAGTATAGCCAAACCTATTTTAAGAAATATAAATTCATTTCGATCAAGTATTAATTGGTATTTAATTAATATAAAATTTATTCGTGAATTGTATTTTTCTTCTTTTTGCAATATGAATGTCTTAGATCATTAAAATATCTTTAAGATAGATAGAAAATATACTTAAAGTCCACTAAGTGTTATTATATGAAAGGGGATATGTTTCAATGTATCTAAGTCCACTTTAATAAATAAAAATTCATTTAGATGAAGTACTAATATGTATTATTTTTATGAGATATTCTTACATTATATGTGTTATAATAATTTCTACAAGATCGTTATATAATGGTCCATATAAGTAGGAATCGTCTTCGTAGATGTTCTGTTGGAACGAAGTCGTTTTAAACAACATGACACAGGTTGAACCTGTGTCATGACGTGGAAATTATTTTTACGGGAGAGACCCCTCCTTAAAAAATCCTTTTTTCTTCCCTCTTCAAAAGCGGGAATAGTGAGAGAGAGAGAGAGAGAGTTATCGGAAAATTGAGAGAGAGGAAGGGAGGGAAAGATAAGGCGGCGGAAGGGGCGGCGGAGGGTCGGTGTACTAAGGAGAGGATGATGGTGGTTTGACTCCATTAATTCTCTCTACTCAACATATCTGCTTCTGAGTCAACCTTGTTACAGGGGAGAAGCCGGCAGATGATGTTTACTAGGGAATTGCTACCAGGTAAACTATTTTGTTTGAAAAATGTATGTATGTTCCTGTTTAGTTACCTTCATGGATTGCCCCCTTTGTTCTTTCGAGGGACGGGAAGTTCGCAAGTATTATGTGTTGTAAATAGTAGGAGAATTTCATATATCTAACTTGTACAAGCAGCACCTAGTCTTTTGGAAGTGGCTTATTTGTTCGAAAGCTTATCTCCGCTATACATTTATATTCTTGTTGCAGTTATACTACAAAGTTGAATTAGAGAAGATAGTCGAAAATGTCAGTGAACTTCCTGACCCTGATGTACTTATCTCTTTATTTTGGAGCACCCTTTGGTATATACTATATAAGCTAGATCCTTGTGGCCAAGAATGAATTGTTCGTAAAACACGGTTTCTGCCCTCTCCGTTTCTGTTGTTTGCTGCTTAACGCTCCTAACAAGGTTTAAAGCCTTCTTTTGATCAATGATTTGTGGGTGGTGGTTTAATAATTATAGCACCTAACATCTCCTTTTCTGTATCCTTACTTCAGCTTAATGCAGTTGTTAGAGAAGCATTTGATGTGGCGTACAACAACATCTGCATTTCATGCTGCACAAAAGTTGGCTGAGACAAGTGTTGAAAGCACTAAAGTAAACATTAGAGGCAGATGGGTTCATATCATCCTTATTTCTTGAATCTAATGTGCCCGGTGAACTTTGGAATTCCCTGTGGAGGTGTTAAATGCAAATGTGTGTCAAGGGGCATTCCTTCTGTAGGTCTTTACGTGCCTGGGGAACTGCAGTTTTACCTTCAGCAGCTATGATGCTTGCTATTGCATGTCCAGAAATTTTACTTTGAACTGCTTTGGCTATTTCATCGTTTTGTTTATGTTGGTTGACTGTTTGTGCCCAGGTCATCACATTTGGTTGACTTTTAGTTTATTGTGTATGCCAGTTCCACAGATTGTTAGGTGTAAAACTGTTGTTCTTGCTACTCCACCTACTCAAGATGGCAGCATCTGCAAGGTGTTTGTATCCTGATGTCGTGTCTTATATATGTATAGCGTAAACAATTATATTGGCCCTCTCGTTAATAGCTTAATCTTTTAGATGAGTGGTGGCTACTGGCTAACAATCTAATGGGGTATCAAAGCAGGCAATAGATCCTGTGTTTGAAACTCACTAGTCACCACCCACCTATTAACAAAAATACTTACACGTATGGCCCGCTTATGGAGGAAAGTCTTAACCCACATAAAATGGGCATGAGATAGTACAAAAACTTATTGCCCCTCTCTCTAACAGCTTAAACTTCTAGATAAGTTGGTGAGTAACAATCTAATATCTTGATTACATATCCTACCAAGAGCTAATGCATCTTTTTATGCAAGAAATACTTTATTATGCGAAGAGAGCTGGGGTAACCCACATTCTTAAAGCTGGAGGAGCTCAGGTTGTAAAACATACATTCTGGATCCTTAATGTTGTTGTTGCTGTGTGTTTGAGTGGGACCAGGGATCCCATTGTTCTTTATGTTGAAGATTTTTTTTCCCTGGAATTCTTACCTATGACTATGATGATCTTTGCAGGCAATGTCTACCATGGCTTGTGGAACTGCTACTTGCCCCAAGGTATTGCATATAATAAACACTCTAATCTTATGTAGCATTAAAAGAAATTCATTCTTTTGTTTGTCATCTGAGTGTTTTCGGTTTGTTTAGGCTAACATTTATAGGAGCCTTTAATATGCATTCTATTCGAAAGCAAGTGGCATTTGAACATTATGGCAGTAGTACAAAGCAGTTGGGCATTACAAAATTTTGCCTCTCTTAACCCTATTGTTGAATGCAGACATCCCGAGTTTCTCAGAACCATCATGAGTGCCATAGTTTCCTGATGACCATTGATTGAATATGTATGGTTCATAAAGTTTATAGTATCAAGTTTTGTACTTTCATTGACCATTGCCATTTTGGACTTTTTAACAGGCTAAATAAGGGAAAAGTCCAGACACGTGCATTATTGAGTTTCATGACTATGATTGCACTAGATATTCATCTCCAGTGTTTCATTTGACTCTCCATGCTCTAATAAGTTCGAGAATATAGTATAACTTAATTCCAGTTATTGGGATCACATTATTATCCTTCTAAACTGTTGTGGCCATAATCCTCAATGCCCTACAAGTGAAGGCTCTTGGCATATTACACTGTAGCAAGGATTCAATCGGTGATCTTTTATATCTCTAAAATGAATGGAAAAGATATTTATGTGGGCAACTCCCTTGCTAGCATAAATTTACTTCGTTCTTGTACATATAAAGTTACTTCATCACATCTGAACTGGTTATTACTAATACTACCTATTCTTGACCAAATTGGTTTCTTCTTATGTTTCTTCGAGAGTCGCGAGAATAGTGAGGCTATGGTTTCCATTGACATGCCTGCAGGGCCATTAGAAGTTTTTGTCATTGCAGACAAACAGGCCAGTCCTGTTCATATAGCATCAGACTTGCTTTCATAGGTGATTACTGGTGTCTGAAAGTCTTGCTTTAGTTCAAGATGAATAACTTAATAGGAGAATCAGGTTTCCTGAATCTTGTGCATTTGGAATATTAGCCGGTTAGCCCTACTTTATAATGCTTAGTCCTAGCCTCCTAGGTTTGCAAATTGAGAACAGATTGAAATGAGCCTTATGATTCGACAATAGATCCTGCTTGCAATGAAGGATGGTAAACAATTTGCATAATAGGATGGAAATTGGGTCGTAATCCTTTAGTCATAAATCACATTAAAAGATGACATGACTTCTTGAGTTTCTGCATTATCTGAATTTGAACTTACTGTTGATATTCCAGCTAAACCTGTACATCTGGAATAATTTTAACTTTTTCGCCATTATGAAAATGTGAGGCTGTACGACTAGACCCTATTCACTGCTTTCATCATTTGTCATCAGTAGCTAACCCCTTTTCTGCTTCATTAGCTATCTCAACCTTGTTTCTTGCTAGATCTCAAAACTAATTAGCTACTGTTTTCAGGCCGAGCATGGCCCTGATAGTCGAGTTGTTCTTGTTTTTGCTGGGGAAGGTGTGGATACGATGGCCATTTAGGAGGAAATCAGCAAGCAGTGCAATAGCCTTCCAAGGAGAGAATATGCTTCAAAAGCGCTTGATCACAGCTTTACTGTTTTTGCTCGGGCTATGGTTGAGGTTAGCCTTCTTTACTCGCCCATAACTTGCCTACATGTGAATAATCTCAAGTACATGCTGAAGTGTCCAAAAGCATTTTAAAACAGAAGAAAAGGATGAGTAGGTTGATGAGCAATTGGCATTGTATGATGCACAATGCCTTTCTAGTAAGCTAGAAAAGTCAGCAAAATAAGGATGGTAGACCATAATTGTAAACTACTTGAGCTAGTCAAAATGGTCGGAATGTGTGCTCTTAGACATGTCTCAATTCATATGTCAAAGGAGTAAACTAGTGATACTTCAGTTCTTTACTCCCATTTGAGATTTCAGTTTGTTACTGCTCCTTGAGATTGCTTTCCCCCGGGGTTAGGCTCGGAATTTACCTGGTATATATGGGAAAGTAGGCTATATGTGATAGTGAAATTAGTCGCGGACTCGCTGCAAAGTCCTGGACAAAGTCATTAGCAACGAGAAAGGGTGAGAAATTGAGAATTGTGCTTAGTGAATGTGAATGGTGATATGATTTGAATGCAATCTCTTTTTTTCCCCACTCAAATAGTTCCTCGTGGCCCTCGAAATTGGAAATCTGGGTTGGAGTTGCTTTGATGGAAAACTGTTTGAGCTTTTGAGTTCTTCCTTGTCCAGTTAGCAGATCTTCACTGAAAGACGACCTTTTTAGTCAATCCCGCCCTGACAAAACTCCCGGGGTTGTTGATCAAGAGGGAATCCCATGGTTGAATTCTAATACTCTGCCTTCTGATCATGCATTGGCAGCTATTGTTGGCAAAAATAATGTTGCCGTTAGGGAAATTCCACTGCCGTGGTTTTCGCTAACAGCTCGGCAAGCGAACCTAGATGAGATCTTTGGCAATGATGAAATTGAGCCAGTTGCAATGGTGGGTGAGGAAACTGGGGAAGGTGAAATGGTAAAGGATTAGTTGAATTCCGGGTGCTTGGGAAAAAGGAAAAGGAATGAATAGACATCAGGACGAGAGAGGGGAAACAAGAAAACAACCATAGTTAAAATTTGAAATTCCGTTGGAGGATATCCTACAAACCAAGGGGGTGAGTCCTAAAGATGCTGCAATGAACATCAACGGTACTCCTCGCAAGAAAATAAAATTTTCAGTTCTGCTATAGTCTTGCCTCGTAGTGTTTCAATTTTAGGTCAAACTTGCTCCGAATGGAGCTTCAAAATGGAAATCTCAATTTCGGTTTTCATATTTGGAGACTTAACACAGAAACTAAAATGGATCTCCATTTTATACAGAAGATGCATATGACCAAGTGCATGCGAGAAACAGTTCTCGCAATGTTCATTATACTCGAACCTAAAATAGAACAAAATTGAGTTTGAGAAAGAAACAAATAAGTTAATCAAACGGAGAGATAGAGGGAGAATCGTAAATCACCTAGGCATGGCTCAAGAGATCGGAATTCAAATTTCTCTTACAATCAAAATTATGTGAATTTCTCCGAAAGAGTTTTAAGGTTCGAATTTTAAAGAATAGATTACTGATATTCCAATTCAAGTATCCTGAGGTTGATTTCTCATGAATTGAGAAAACTATGACATCAGCAATTTGTTGTGACAGAGTTCCTGACACTTGTTAGAACGGAGAAAAAAGAGAGAAATGAACAACGTTTTTTTTTCTCTAATTTTTGGGTAAGTAAAGAAAGAAATGAATAGTTGTGTCTAGAATCTACAAATGGTGATATGTCCTTTCAAAAAAAAAAAAAATGGTGATATGCTCTGATTGGATTCTTCTTTTTTGCAGTTAGCTGATTCACGAAAGCGTGCCTATTGGGAGTACGATATTCACAAGTGACCGCCTTTTTTGGTCCCGCTAAGCCACAAATGGCTTGGAAGAAAAAGCTTATCGATCAATTTTGCCCTGACAAATCTTCTGCTCTTTATCAAGAGAGAGACCAAAAGTTCAATATTGATATTTTGCCTTCTGATCAAGCCTTGGCGGCTTTAAACACAAATAGTGTGAGTGCAATAGCAAGATATGTAAATGATACTATAGTGAAGTTTCGGCTGTCTAGGCGTTGCAAAATGGCAGAGTTAGAGCAACAAGTGAAAAGGGGACTAAAATTCGAGGCTGAAACTTATTTGATCGAGTATAGAGATGAGGTCGATGAGTTGATTGTAATAGCTTGGGATGAGGATTTACAGGATTGTAGAAATAGTTCTAGACTGCCGGGCTCCAATTCTTCCATTGTGGTGTTTCTTAAGTAGCCGATCTTTTACGACTTGACCAACTTTAATCTTGTTGGTAAAGCTTTTTTTCCTCTTCTTTTTTTTACCGTAACTGCGTTCGGTTATGTAGTCAATCTATTTAGACGTTTGCAGTAAACTTACAAAGGAGAAGTGCATTTAGAGATAACCCAAGAATGTAATGAACAGACGACTGAAGCTCTGTTAACACCTCTGAGGACTTGGGTTTGACACAGCACCTTGAATACGCAAAAGAACTTGTTGGATATTCGAAACGATATCTTACTGCATGTATACCTTAACCTGATATCAACAAGCACAATTTGTGCTCATAATAATGGTATTCAATCCCAAAAGAGAATTGAACTTCGTTATAAATATGTCTGTGGACTTCAACACTTAACCCATAATGGTTCCAAGACTCCAAGTCATATATGCAATGTGGATTTCTACTGTACTATCTATGTTCGTAGTTCCGAGGTTCGATCAATTCTTTCTCGAGCACTTTTCACCGTTCATTGAAGGATCCCGCAAGGATTTGCCACCACACAATTGCCAATCTGGAACAAGTCATTTTCACATATGAACCCAACACTTCAACAAACTTATATTCTTCAATATAGCACTTGATTGAGACCATTATAAGGAAGTTAAACCATAAGTAACTAACCCGAATTTCAAGCTTTGTATTATCATGCTCACTTGAAATCTCCTAATCTGTGAGTGACAGGAAGCTAACCTTGTCTAGTGTTTACAATTGTACATAGTAAAACATACAATTAGTACGGAAAGAGGGTTGCAATTTTTTATGTCACCGCACACATTAAAAAAAAAAACGATTCACCTAGATATTCAACTCACTCAATATTTTTTTGAAACAACCAACCAATCACAAACATCCAAGCAAACAATGAAACAAGAAGTAATTAACAGTGTACATTATATACCAAAAAATCCAAAATGATAATAATGCAAATTTAGTAAGCCATTAAATTTCCAAGTAAAATACACATACGTGGGAGGCATCGGAGATTAACTGTCTCAAGGATGTACATTTGTTGCTGTAAAGGGAATTGATAATGATGTCCACAAGCCCAGACACCTCAGCTCAAATTTCCCCACATTACTATAGCGGGATTTCTTTAAGATCGACTCAACTTCCCCGAATCACGTAACTAACACAAATAGAAATAAGGAAAGCGTAGTCATCACCGTGTTAACCAGGATTGTAACTAGTATAATCCCGTAACATAATCTGATAGGGTTCACTTTTTAAGTTCTTGCCATAATCTGCTAAGGGTCATGTTTTAAGTTCGGCAAAATCTTACTTCTAAAACTTCCACATTGTGGCGAAAATATGACTTATTCCATCCTGCTCAAACCCACACTCTTGAAGGCATACATAGCACAAGTTGGCATTAAGTTCTTTTTGCTTGTATCCTATCTGATTATATTCTGCATTTCTTTGCACTTGCAGAGAGAGAAGTCTTCATGAAGAGCTCTAAAAGTCATGAACCCAAAGAATATCTGAAAATCATAATTCCAAAATGACTGAAAAAGGGAGCTAAAAAGGTTTTCTTCACCTAATGGAAGAAGAAAACTTGTGCTTTTCACTTCAACATTTCATCGAACACATGATATGCATAAGCAATATGGCAACATGCCGTATTCTCAGCATTTCAGCTCAAGTAAAACCTTTCAAAAAAATAAAAAGGTTTTCTTCACCTAATGGAAGAAGAAAACTTGTGCTTTTTCACTTCAACATTTCATCAAACACATGATATGCATAAGCAATATGGTAACATGCCGTATTCTCAACACTTCAGCTCAACTAAAACCTTTCAATATTCCGTAGGAACAGCTAAATCACACTACAACACTATTAAAACCTTTCAACATCAACAAAAAATCCTAAGACAATAATAAAGGGATTAAACCGATAAAGTTGGGAAAAAAATATAATCCTATCAGAGCGTAGTGTTTAAAAACAGAGAGAACAAGCCACCAGGCACATATTTAAATAGGTATACGTAAACCCCGGCATTCATAGAAAGCTAAAAGTCAGCTAGGCAATAGCAAGTTCAGAAAATCTACAGCAACTATCCAATAACTCCACCAATGTGACGAAGAAGGAGAAAAAGGATTATCAACCCATGAAATGACTCAAATAACTTTAAGTTATATAACAGCAAAAAGCACATAGCAGTACTTATCAAAGCACTGGAATCATTCATAACTGAACAGTATCAGATTCATTCACACAAAGAGGATCATACATCCTACTAATTTTCCAATTGTTGATAGTTAGTTTCTGCCTCAGAGAGTTATTTTTTTCAAATTCATCTTCCACAATGTTGCAATAGTTTCTTCTTTAATTGGTTGCTGCATGTCAACATCCTTCTCCATCCGCCTAATAAATTCAAACTCCTGCTCTTTCTATTTGTCAAAAGGAGTCTCAGGCTTGCTCAAATCTGACTCACTTGAACTATGTATGATGGGTGGCCATTCAGAATCAGGCCGGATGGTGGATAACAAGATGAGACAAGGTTCGGAAAGACCGAACAACGGCATTGAGGGCATTTCATGTTCAGATGAAGCCAATCATTGACGCATTCTACGAGTTAATTGTGAGTGAAAGGAAGCCTACGAACCTGCACCACGATAAATGAAAAGCTTAACTCAAGTCACACACACCCCCCCTCCCTCTCCCTCACAATGAGCCCCACAAATGACATTCCTTTGTTTTTGAGATAGAAAAATGGAAGCAACAGAATTCCTACCATTAGACCAACATTTCCATACATTAGTATTTTAGACAGTGTATAGCATGCCAAAATAGCAAAACGCATGAGATACTTTACGTAGAGCAAAATAAACGTAATAATGCATATATGTGTGTGTGTGTGTGTGTGTGTGTGTGTATTTTGGGGATCATGAGGGATGCCCTCTGCCCCTCTGAATAAGGTAGCCCTAAATCTTAAAGGGAAAAAGTACTACACATATGATTAAAATCAAGGAACTTGTAACTTAAATATTTTTATAGCTCCGGCAAGCTCATCTCGGGATATGACAGCATGGAAGAATATACCATACAATTGGTTCAAGAACTAATGATTCGTTTAAGTGAGGTTATTCACTCGCATGTTAGATGAAGGATATAATTACCTCATTTCCAACATGGAATTCTTCTAAGCAGATGGGACATTCGCTGCGGTCAATGAGAACTGCCATCAAACCTGAACTTTGGAAGATCTTGAATTAGAACTTCGACTGCTTTTGTCTGCATATATTATGTTTTCATTTAACTTCCTAAGCACTAAAGCTGACTCGTTGTGGATTAAATGGGTCCATACTTATGTGATTAAACATAAAAACTTTTGGAATATGTGTCCCCCTCAAAACTCCTCATGGACAATGAGAAAACTCTTTAATCTGGGAGGGCTTGCTAAGCCCTTAATTAAATACATTGTGGGCAATGGAAAAGATACATTTCTATGGCTTGATAACTGGCATCCTCTTGGACCGCTACTTGACAGATTTGGGGATGCTGTTGTTCTGAATATTGGAAGCTCCTACCTTGCAAAAGTCTCATCTATTATTGTTAATGGTGAGCGGAAATGGCCAAGGCAAAGAAGCGAAGCTATCCAAGCTATAATGAACTGTCATATCCCTCCTCCAAACCTTGATATGTCGGATGTGGTGACTTGGTTCCCTGTGCCAATGGTGTTTTTTCAGTGCAGTCAGCTACGTCTGCAATCAGAGAGGGAGGTTTGCAGGTTCCTTGGTGCTCAGTTGTTTGGTTTAAAGGGAATATCCCTAAATGGGCCTTTATCCTGTGGTTGTGTTGTAGGACCAGATTAGCAACAAAAGATAGAGTCAGATTATGGAATGCTGCAGTGGATCCTATTTGTGTTTTATGCAATAGCGTGAATGAGTCACATGATCATCTGTTCTTTGAGTGTTCTTTTTCTAGAGGGATTTGGGCTACTCTTCTGAGGAAATTTGGAGTTGTGAGGCCTCCTTTCATCTGGAGTATGGAGCTTGCTTGGGCAATGCAAAATATAAAAGGGGGGAATATGGGTGCAATGTTATTCAGATTAGTTCTGGCTGGGTCTGTGTACCATTTATGGATGGAAAGAACTAGGATTTTCAGGAGGCAAGCGAAGACCAGTACTGCCATTTGCTCAGCTATTGTGGATGATGTTAGGGGCAAGGCTAGTTCTAGGCGGAGGATTAAGATGTGCAATTCCAATACCAGGTTGTGTCATATCTGGAATGTTTCGCCTAAAATCTTCAGTAGTTAACTGCATGATTTTGTGTAGTTCCTTTTCTTGTGGATAGGTGTTTTTGTCTAGTTTTGTTTTAGGCATTGAAGGCTGGTGCCTTTTTGATATTGTTGCTGTTTGGTTTCTCGTAAAGGGAATATCCCTTGTGTATCCTTGGTTTTTTGGTACATACTTAACATTTACCCAAAAAAATAAAATTCCTAAGCAATAAAATGTAATCTTTGATATGTTTTAGATTGAAGAACATACCAAAGTTAACAAAAAACTAATGAGTGGCAATGGAATCCGAAAGCATTTCAACATATACCTTTCCATGGTAGTCGAGAGATTGAAACTTGTCAGAATATAACGAAGTAATTTTACTGAACGAAATAGTACCTTAAGAAGATAATAGTCGTTGATTTGATCGTTGCCGCTTTGTTTTCTTTCCATCTCCTCCTTTCTTTCTCACCCATTTTCTTGCACGGTCCTGGTTTCCATCATAATTAGATCACTGTTGTATATCAAAAAAAAAACACCCACATGAAAATATGAAAAATAGCAAAAGAATCTTAAGCACGTTAGCGAAGTGGATTCAAAATCGAATAATTTATCAAACCAATTAAAGGAACTTACAATTCAATCGAATAATTTATCAAACCAATTAAAGGAACTTACAATTCAACTTGATCTAAGAACAGAATTCTTGTGTTTCCTAATTACAAATGCAACTTGATCTAATTGTCTAAGACTATAGATATCTATTTTCACTATATCCATGAAACAAAAAGTACAGTTCTCAATTTACTACTACCCCACTGCTGAGCAGCAACTGAAAAAGTATCGACGACTTGCTAGTACCTTCCCTATAACAAATTACACACTCATGCTGAAAATATAGAGGTAAAGAAATTCACCTGTTTGAACTACAAATGCTAAACCAAGCTACACCAACTCAAGAGGGAAAATTGACCGATGAGAAACTATACTTGTGCCTTAAAGCGATGCCAATAGCATCAGACCACAAATTAAACTAATAACCATTGTTACCATTAACCACTTACCAAATCCCAAAAATGTAACAGGAAGAGCACAATAAAAAGGAAATCAATTTACACCACGTGCAAGAACAGCTCTTTCACCTCTTCAAATGATCATCAAACATTTACAGGCCAAATCATCCATTCACTTCTCCTTCAATTACCAGCTGGAGAGACCATTTGAAATCCAGTATCAAAGAGCTACACAAACCAAACATTTTTTAGGCCAAAGAATCCATTAAGTACCAATTACAACCCAAACTATAAGCCTATACTACTAATCCTCTCGTTCAGCTCATAACTTATGTCCAAAACTAATACGCCCTCCATCCCTTTTTAAGTGTCCTCAAAACGTTTATTTTCTTGGGCAAAAAAATATATATACAATATATATTTTCTTGACAATGCATGTATTCCTATAGTGGACACTTGAAAAGGGATGGAAGGAGTATTTGAAAGCAAAACCCTTGCCCTCAGGTACAGGAATTGATCCAAAATATTTTATACAGAGAAATATATTCTCTCAAGCCTGATCTAAAAAGTCAAAGAGGCATTGTGTTTATCGATATAAATTCAAAGACCTAAAAAGAGAATGGCATATGTAGAACAATATAGAATTTAAAACTTATAAGCATTACTGCACTACTGTAGTACGCTATGTTAACAAATTGAATTCTTCACAGCAACCAAAAGGATTTATTGTCTCCAGTCTCCACTATCAACCAACCTTAAGGATCTCCTATCTCCATATTTTCTTTTGTTTTTTCGTTTTTGATCCGCAGTTGATATTCTATATTTTGCCTTAAGCCCATCCAACCCATTTCTCACCCCAATTAGCCAAACTATTCTCCTCACGATCCCTAGTGTTCATCCTCTCCATTTTAACTTAATGGAGAACTCTCGCTGTGCGGGTGGGTGTGTATGCACGAGCTAGTGCGTAAAGGTGGGCCAAATCATTTTTGATGTTTAAAGGGAATGTAGCACAGTTAAGTTGCCGAAAGCAGATTTCCTATCAACCGAAAATGGAAAATGTACTACGTACAGGAAATTATTTACCAAGTCATTAAGAGATTTGAATTTCGTTGTAGGTGGTACCTACTATGGGGGCAACACAACGTTTCCCTAGGTGGTAATAAAATGCTAAACCCAAGAAACTGAAATTATTCCCAAGGGGTTCGCGTAAAGATTTTGCACATCTATGTATTTCTTTTAATGTCTCATTAGTTCTATTGAATACTTGGTAGAATTTTGAAGGGCCTATTGCTTTTATCCGCTACGTTGTGATTGCTTTAATATCAGAGCTTATCTACCAGGACCTAAAACATAATAGTCAAAACAATAGAATGGAAAGGACGATAGGAAGCCATGGACGACCACACGTATAAACACACATACTGAGATGAAAAATACCTGCAATGTTGCTTTTGCTTCATGATCAAATGCTTTGTAACGAATCTCAAAACTTTTCTCAAGTTCTATCTGTAAGCGTAATCATAAGAAGAATATCACACCACAAATGGGGAATTTAGATTGACGAAAAAATGAAGGGAAAAGTAAAGTCACAGATTCGTACTAATGAATCAACTCTTGATGGTGAAATAGTTGATATCATGTACCTACTAAGAGGCAACGTAAAGTAATGGATGATGACCATGATCTAAAGTTGACTTAGGTTTCTTTTTATCTGTTCGCTATAGACAATTAGTTCACTGCTCACACAATGTCTATAGGCCACAGCTATCTCCCCCTTCAAATGTTCAAAACAACCATTTTTCAACCTTGTTTAAGGACTCGAAAGTGTCTGCTTATCCTGCTGTCTATGTTGCACATGCGACACCAATGACCATAATGTAGTCTCCTAATGAGCCAGCAAAATCTTCCCATGAGCTGTCACTCATTTGCAGGATGTCACCTTATAAAGGGGTTCCGATCTTTCAAACGCTTTGCCAAGGGAATCTCTTCTGAGCACTGAAAGAAGGAACTTACGTCAAAACTGTCATTTCTCCACCTCTTCCAACATAAACCATCAGAACCCTAACCCACCCCAACCTATAAACACCATAAAACAAACCAAACAACTAAGTAAATGCCCTATTGAAAAAGGCCTTCGAAGCTCAATATTCAATAGT
The DNA here is from genome assembly GCA_036023075.1 of Gaultheria prostrata. Lineage (NCBI taxonomy): Eukaryota > Viridiplantae > Streptophyta > Magnoliopsida > Ericales > Ericaceae > Gaultheria > Gaultheria prostrata. The sequence goes on along the minus strand of JAXBDA010001078.1, from coordinate 2,398 downwards.
ACTCTTCCTGTGATACTCCCTATACTTACCCATCAAAGCCTCCTAACCTATCCAGGCAAAAACATGGCAGGACATACTTCATCGAGCGTGACTCCACTGCACAACTTATGCCTCCAAAATCTAACCCTAGCCCCTCTTCTGCCCCAATAATTATAGTAGTTGGGAAAATTGTCTCATCTAAATATTTATAACTCTCAATAGATAAGTTAAGCTGTTAAGGTAAAAGTCAAGGATATCATGCAAATGGTGTTACAATAAGGTTTGAAGTGGTAAAAATCTCTCTTGTTTCTTGTCATACAGAATTGGACCGAAAAATAGTGGCTAATGATTCCTAGATTGGAAAAAGAGAACCAACTGGTCGATTTAGCTTGATAGAGGATACCCATGCCATTAGTTCTCCTATCAGTCAACAAAATAAATGAAAGAAACTTCTCCTTGTTATTCTTCCCCAAAGTAGAAGGCCATGAAGAGAACTTGAATGATAAGTAGAGAATTCTACTTCTCATACGCTGCTTCTTGCACTTTAGGATTTAATGCCTCAAGAAAGTCATCCAACAATGCTTGTGTATCATGATTAAGAAGTGACATGGTCCCCAACTAACACCACAATATTTGTCCATAATGAATCACTCACAAAAAATGACAGCTAGAAAGTCGGCCACGTGCCAAAACTTTAGCTATCTTATGTCATATCTGTAAAGAAACTGCAATTTAGCTTCCAATCTTGTCTCTCTCCATATCAAAGCTATTCCAAATGTGTACTTCAAATGGTCGGAGTCATATGACTCAACTGAAAATGGGGATTGACAAACAAGTTTCTCAGGCACTAATTAGAAAAATTAGAACTAATTATCCAAGCAAATGACGCAGCAAGCATGCACAAAACAATCATAATGATCTCATTAGCAATGTGTTTTCTCTTTTCCTCGCTCGGCAAAAGTCAGCATTGTTAGTCGTAGTTAGTAAGGTTTGAACCCTGTCAAATGCATGGGAGCACAGGGTGTCTACCACTTGGCCACCACTCCACTCAAATGTGATTACCATTGTTACATGACGATAGACAAATGATAACCCTACAGATGTGTGCTAATTTCTCTTTTCACCTACTCAAATTCAATATCAAAGATAAAATCTAGAGTGTTGCTCAAAAGAAAAGGAAAGGACATAAATCAACCACAAACGTAAAAGGCAACAAGAAAACAGACTAACAATAACCAAAGCCAGGGTAAGACTAAAAAGATTTGAAGGAAATGTTGCTCAACTTTCAGGATAAACTCCATTTGACCAAACATTTGGAGACATATCACACTTGCATAACCTTCAAAATTGCATAGAAGCATAGAAGAGCAATTTTTCCAGAAAGCCAGAAGGGACTGAAACAGTGTCATTTGGGGAATAAATTCTCAGTACGAGCCCTTTTATTTATCTTCCTTGTATGTGTCATTCAGCTCAGTACATTACCTCCACTATTCTCTATTTACCAAATATATTAAGTCTCTCTCTCTCTCTCTCTCACCAACATAAATAGACCGGTATAATCATAATATCAAAGCTTCCACATGGACACCAATTCATACAAAGAATGACTCATAACTGCACCTGCACATTCATCCCTATGACACAAAAATGCAGTTCTATGATGTGCAATACAAATGTGAAATGCCATACATTTGCAATTAATGGTCCAATTCCTCGAGGATTTGCATGTTTTTTATTCTTGCTTTCCATTTTATAGTACCCTATAGTATATAGGACCCAAAAAAATGGACCAAAACTTGATCAAATTTCGGCATTCAGCACAAAATAGTCAAGGTAGACATCTTCATATCAAAAATACAATTTCACCGCGAAGGCCATTTCAAAAATTATATATTTTGAAGTTAAAGACATCAAAATCAACCAGAATGAACTGTATTATACCCAAAAAAATACCTCCTCTCAAATGCCTCGAGTTTTCCTCCTCCATCTATGTCACCAACAATTCCAGCTCAACAGTGTAAGCCTACAAACATAAACTATGTTAACATGTTACCATTAAATTATAGCCCCAATGTAATGCCCCAACTAAATTTATAAAATACAGGTCCCTTATAATTATACTAGTACGTAATTTTACATTTCAGTAAGTTAGTAGTTTGGACCTATTTGTATATAAATTCTTTATGCGATTTTGTCCTATATGAGGATTAAGAAGATAAAAGGAAGATAAGAATTGGAAGGAAATGGAACTTGTATCTACGTGGTATATGCATGTAAAATGAAAGACAAAATTAGTGCTTTCGCTCCAACTTTGTTTATTTATAAGCGCGCCCAAAGCGTAGGGCTTAAGTCGGAGATAGCATAATACCGGTAAGACCGGATCGAATCCACAGGGACCGAACGTACCGAGCGTGAATAT
>JAXBDA010001077.1:0-62401 GCA_036023075.1 Gaultheria prostrata | reverse complement strand
CCTCCTCTCATTTAAGAACTACTGCCTCTCTCACTACTCCCCCCTTATTTCCAGAAGTTCAACTCCCTCTATCTCTAACTCTAAACGTCCAAAGCCTCCCTCATTCACATACATTGCTCAAAACCCATCAAAATCCATAAAAATCAAACTCAAATCCATCCTCAAGCCTTGTAATTAGTTATATCCAACCTCACACTACCAAAATCACCTTTAAACCACTTTAAAACACTCACAAACCCACTGTTTTAGTACATAAATCAAGCCTACAATTCCAAAATCACATATTCTCACCTTGATCAAGTCCAAAAAAGGTAAAAAATAAAGAAAATCAACTCATGGTCATAATCTGAGGGTGACTAGTAAGTGTGAGTGAGTTCCTTGTACTCACTTTACACTTACAAGGTCCAATAATAAGCTGTTAAGCTTTCAAAAAATTTTGAGCTGATCGGCCCTTGGGCGCCCAAGGTCCTAGCAGTTTACTTTTTGATGTTTTGCTTTGATTATCTTCTGGGATGTCTTGATACATTAATCAGTTGTTAATCATTATAATCTACAATATTAATGTCTTGTTTACGCTCTGATCATATTGAAATCGTCATCAAATGAGTTTTATTGGGTTTTGTTTATGTTAGAAAGAAGGAAACATGGTTTGTTGATATTTGTCAAGTGAAAGAACATGAAAACCAACATTTTCAAAAAGATCAGAAGCTTATAAGCTCAAAAAGACATCATAAGCAAAGCAAGGAAGAAAACAGAAACATGCAAGCCAAAGGATACCTTGAGCACCCAAGGTCACCTTGAGCGCCCAAGGTGTCTTTTGATCAGATTACTGTTTTGTTCATTTTACTCTCTTATCATTATTATCATGCTATTTCATCTCATTACAGAAGTGTGTGTGTGTGTGTGTTGTTGAGTATTTATATTATCTTATCTCGCTTCTATCAAGCTCTCATCTCATATTTTTCTTTATTTTTCATAAATAATCCAAGGAATAAAGTCAAAACGTTTGTTTATTATTCATGAATCTTGCCTCTTTGCTTTTGTTTGTTGATGAAAATCATTTTTCAGAGAGCAATGAAAAATCCAACTAGCATCTATATAATGAGCAGTCACAGCAATATAACCAAGATTATTGTTACCACTCCACAAATCAAAAGTAAAAGAGATTGTACTTCCAAGTTGACCAATTTAGTAATCAAATTATTCCAGACTTCAGTAAAAGCTTTCAAACAATCAGCTCTAGTAGTATTTCTAGAAACTTTAGAAAAAGCAGGATTTAGACAAGATTGCATGAAATGTTCAAATCTAATATCATCACCAAAGTGAATGACTGCTTTGCTGCAGCTACATAAAGGGCCAATCCATGTCGCATTCTAGGTTTAGTGTATACGAAATTACATACACCACTTACACTATTATCACCATTAGCTAAGCCAATTTCCGTGCAATGCTTCTTCTTAAGATGTCTCTCAATATGCCCCGTGCCATTATTACTATTGCAAGTATAATCATTTCCACAATAATTACACACACCTCTAGGGCCAATGTCAATCCCTTCTTTGTTTTTGAAATTTTTATCAATTTTTGCATGTTTCCATACCCATGAAGTGCGACCCCTTTTGGCACGCTGTGTAGATGTCGAACCTGAACCTGGTGGTCCAAGTCCAACAGTGATCGAAGCGGCTTCACCCACAGACTCAATTCCAGGTACCAGTGGTGGTGGACGTGGTGGTAAACCAATTTGTGGATGTGATTATTGTGAATCATCAGCGTCTGAGTTAGGGTTATAGCCATGGCCAAAGTCAAAATGAGGAGATTCCATAATAACACAGAATAATGAGAATATGGTGGAAAAACACAGTTACACAGATATAACCAACACAACACTAAACAGATATAGATCAACACAACACGTAAATAAATAAACAGATATAGATCAGAACTCAAACGTGAAACACATAAAACACAGAATCCTTGATGGGTGTGATTGAATCACTTTTGAAATTCTAAAATAAAGACTAACATATGAGTAGTAATTTCGCCAGGTATCAAATATTTGTGTTTATTTGTTTATCTTGTCTTTAATTGGTCTTTGTTAGTTATATGTGTTTGATCTCGTTAGATTATAATAGTCTTCATCAATGAAATTCTTCCTATTTCTCCAAAAAAAAAAAAAGTATTTGTGTACAGATCTTGGGGACAGATCATGTTGGGGAAAGATGATGTTGTCAAGGTATCAAATAATTGTGCTTCCCAAATATGTTATATGTACAGACCTTGGGGATCAATGATGTTGGCAAGGTGAGGTTGACTGGATCGTGCCCTTACCACTTCCGTGTCGTGCTCGTGCCAGACTATGACCGTGTTGTGCCAGGCCCATTACCGTGCCGTGCCCGTGCCACTTCTGTTTCATGTCCGTGTCGTGCCCTTTGCACTTCCATGTCGTGCCGTGCCAAACTAAGACCGTGTCGTGTCCGTGTCGTGCCAAACTAAGACCGTGTCGTGTTCGTGTCGTGCCTAGCTAAGTCTGTGTCGTGCCAGGCCAATCCAACAATCGTGTCGTGCCAGGCCACCTACCGTGTCGTGCCCACCCATTTCCGTGCCCCGAGCCCGCTCAGACCGTGCCGTGTCGTGCCCAACTTTTACCGTGCCCAAGCCGGGGTTTATCGTGACGTGCCAGCAAGGCCCATTTGACACCTTGATGGGTGTGATTGAATCACTTTTGAAATTCTATAATAAAGACTAACATAGGAGTAGTAATTTCGTCAGGTATCAAATATTTGTGTTTATTTGTTTATCTTGTCTTTAATTGGTCTTTGCCAGCTATATGCGTTTGATCTCGGTAGATTATAATAGTCTTCATCAATGAAATTCTTCCTATTTCTCTAAAAAAAATAAATATTTGTGTACAGATCTTGGGGACAGATCATGTTGGGGAAAGAGGATGTTGTCAAGGTATCAAATAATTGTGCTTCCCAAAGATGCTATATGTACAGACCTTGGGGATAAATGATGTTGGCAAAGTGAGGTTGACTGGATCATGCCCTTACCACTTCTGTGTCGTGCCCGTGCCAGACTAAGACAGTGTCGTGCCAAGCCCATTACTGTGCCATGCCCGTGCCACTTCTGTTTCATGTCCGTGTCGTGCCGTGCCAAACTAAGACCGTGTCATGTCCGTGTCGTGCCAGGCCAATCCAACAATCGTGCCGTGCCCGTGACCGTGTCGTGCCAAGCCACCTACCGTGCAGTGCCCACCCATTTCCGTGCCCCGAGCCCGCTCAAACCGTGTCGTGCCCAACTTTTACCGTGCCTAAGCCAGGGTTTATCGTGCCGTGCCCGTGCCGGCAAGGCCCATTTGACACCTTGATGGGTGTGATTGAATCACTTTTGGAATTCTAAAATAAAGACTAACATAGGAGTAGTAATTTTGTCAGGTATCAAATATTTGTGTTTATTTGTTTATCCTGTCTTTAATTGGTCTTTGTCAGCTATATGCGTTTGATCTCGGTAGATTATAATAGTCTTCAGATTCTTCCTATTTCTCTAAAAAAAAAAGGGTATTTGTGTACAGATCTTGGGGACAGATCATGTTGGGGAAAGATGATGTTGTCAAGGTATCAAATAATTGTGCTTCCCAAAGATGCTATATGTACGGACCGTGGGGATAAATGATGTTGGCAAGGTGAGGTTGAAAGCATGCACTTTCTGCGAAATTCAAAGGGTCTTGTTGACCTGACTTCCGTCCACTAGGAAGAGAATAATACGAATATTCACTAATAACAATGCAATAAACTTCCGTAAATAACAATACACTTTCCTTGGATGTCGATATATCTTTTACATATTAATTATCCTCTATTCTAAGGGCGAGGGTTAGCATTTTCCAAACTCAAAACGTGCAAGTAGAGTAAAAAAAACCAATTCATTGTCAAACCACCATTCAGTGTTCCAGAAAATAAAAGCAACATGCATGTTTGTCCTCTCAAATCCAATTAAAATAGTGCGAATTGCTATAACAAATTGAATTGATAGGTGAGCCAAGATTGATAAGCGGATATTCGGGTCATCTTGCGCGCACCTCGACTAATTCTGGGGTCCTGAAGGCAACGATCAAACATAACTCCCAGTTATATAAGGTTTGGACTTTGGATAGTTGGCGTCCATGTAGTTCTAACATGCGATCTCATGGTCAAGTACTTATTAATTTCTCATGCCCACTTTATCAAACCCTTAGGATAATTAGCTTAACCAGTAGCACGTACATACCCAGAAAATAAACCCAGAATTTGAGAATCTGGGCACCTAGACTTTCTGTTCTGCAAAATTCAAAACATGTAAGCAAGAGTGTTATTAAATATTTTTTTTTTGTTACACAATTAATTGTCAAACTAAAATTCAATGACCTAGCTCAAAACAAGAAATAATAATCAAATCGAGTCAAAACAATATACAACAATAAATACTCCCAACTCCCAAGCTGCTGCAAGCAAGCTTTACATCCCTTGAGTCATTATTTGGAAAAAAAATTGGGTACCTACCGGGTACCATGTAGCCGCGCGAGCCTACGTAGTATCCAAACGTTGCATCCGAGCGGTCCAAAAGTATATTGAACGGCCGAGATTAAAACACTCTCTCCTCTTTCTCTCTCCAAATCCGAACTGCCCAAAGTAAAAATGGATGACGTAGAAGCGCCGAAGGGGTACCACGTGGTACCCATTCGGTACTGAAAAATGCCCCAGTGTTGGACAATAATAAAGGATAAACCTAAGGGTACAGAAAATGGGTGCACAGAAAATACACAGATCTGTCCGGGGACCCACTTATGGGTCCCACACAAAAAATCCGAACCGTTGATTCATCTCAGAATAATTTTTCAAGAGGCCCCTCAAGAAATCACCTCAATCCGACGTCCGTAAGTGATTGATCTAAAAGATTTCTTGAATAAGGTCGAAGCACATGTGGGCCCCTGAGTCCCACATCAGCCATCTGAAGCTTTAAGCTGAAACCATTTGAAAATTTTCTAACCAATCCAACTATTCCTAGTACTATGGTATCATACGAAAAATTTCAATGCCGAGCGGGTATACTTGCGCACATTCGGCCGTCCAAAAATACAAAGGACGATGGGGATCGAAAGTGCCGGATGGATTTAAAAAAAAAAAAAAAAAAAAAGTTTTTTCATCCGGGCCATTCCAGTTGCGTTTTTTGATGGTCGAATGTGCGTGAGCAGATATCACGTCAACGCTCGCGTACCACGTCAACAATACCCACTCGGTGCTGAAAAATTCCTCTTATAGTAGTATAGTAGATACAATAGATTCCTTTTTCATTTCTCCCTCCTTGTTATCAAATACTAAAACTGTTTAGTTGCAATAATGATTTACTTAAATGGTTAGAAGAACGGGGAAAATACTGTGATATAAGATTGAATAAGACTAATCTTCTTTCTCCCTATAAAAGGATGGGACCTCACAAGGATGGGTCCTCACAGTAGTATCAACTATCAAGTAGAAAGAAACCAAAGCCAAGGGAATTAAGTGAAAATAGGAGCTTTTCGGAAACTTTTTCTCGTGGTTGTTCTCCTCCTTACTGCTGCAACAACATTTATCCACACAAAAAAAAACCTATTGTGCCAACTACAGCAGTCTCTACCTCGTTCGAGTTCGATTTCTGGAAGGTGGCCCTCCAATGGCCTCCAACAGTCGCATTGCGGAAAACATATCCTTACATTCCAAATCCGGTGAAGTTCACAATGCATGGATTGTGGCATGATAATTTTACCAGCTCTTTCACAAGGTGCCCTGTTCCACAAAACCCTTTTGATTGTAACCTATTCTCTTATCCTGTAATAGGGGTGTCAAATGGGCCGGGTCGGCACGGGTACAACAGGTTCGAAGGCGGCACAGCACGGTAAGATCCTGGCATGGCACGGTATAAGTTGGCACGGGCACGGAATTGAGCGGGCACGGCACGGCACGGTCTAAGGGGGCACGTGGCACGGCACAACACGGTCTTCTACGAGCACGGCACGGGCACGACACGAAGTCAACAGGGCACGAGGCACGGCACGGCACAACTTTATTCTAGCACGGCACGAGCACGAAAGTTGACATGGCACGGCACGGCACGACACGGAAGTAAAACAGGCATGGCACGACACAACACGGTTGTAGCAAGGCATGGAAGTAAAACGGGGAAGAGCAGTTAATGCGTGGAATGAATGCCATATTAGCTGTGAATGAAAATATTTGCCGAATTTAGATATTCCCTTCTAAAGAAACATTGAAAATAATCAATTATAGAAGTTTGGAAACTAATCCGGATATTTGCCGAATTTAGTTTTGAATTTTTTTGGAGATCCATTGGGGTCTAAGCTTGGAATTAGTAAGGATTATTATTATCAAAGGAAGTTTATTTTAAAAGGATTGTTTAGACGGACTATGTAGGCATGGGAATTCAACCCGCCCCGCTTCGAACCTGCCCTATCTCGTCTCGATAGGGTAGGGTTTTTTCCTATTTTTTTGGATAACGGGTACGGGTAGAGAGTGATTTTAGAAAATCCGTCAAGGTTAGGGTAGGGGCAGGGGTATGGTCACCCCACCCCGATATACCCACCCCTACATACATATATATGTATAATTATATTTATATATTCTTATATGTATATATGAAATTATATTTTCTCCCTTATATGCATCCAATGTTATTTGTTTTCTTATAATTTTAGTTTTACAACTAAACTACAACATTACATAGTAGATTTTGATTAAGTTGCTATAGTTATTTTATGAACTTTTATCATTTGTGTTCACTAATATTGGAGTCTAAAATATACTCCTACTCTCTTAATATGTGAAAAAACACGTGCGGGGAGCATAAACCCGATACCCGATAGGGGTGGCGGCGGGGGTACCCATAGATTACCCTGTTGGGTTTGGGGTTGTTCGAAAATTTTAGGGTTGGGGCAGAGATCATCAAAACCCGCCCCAACCCGCCACGTTGCCATCCCTAGGACCAGGGGTGAGTGTTGTGCACAACGCGACCGTCCGATCATGTTTTGGACGGCCTTGATGCATTCGGCAAATTTAATTTAATTTTGATTTATTTTACCGGAAAAAAAACGAGTGAAATGAAGAATGACTTTCTTCATTTTGTTGAAGCTAAGCTATATCAGAATGAAATTCTTCTACTCCGCCAGGCGAGCTAGTCAACGGGTTAGTAGGAAGACGAAAGAAAATAGCCGGTTGGTTTTACCAACAAAGGCAGGGGACATTTGGTTAAAAAAGAATTTGAACGGGGCTTTTATCAATTTTAAAGGGACTTCTGGCATCACCGGAAAGATCGAAACAACGTGACTCTAGGTTTTAAAGCACTGATGAGTTACTTATATGTCTCTTGGCTTTACCTTTTTTAAAAAGTATGTATGTACGTAGTTCAAGTTTTTGCCCGATTTACTAAGGAATTTTTGGTTGCTTTTGGCGGATTGCTTACTACTAGGTTGGATCGGATGTCAACTTGTCGAGGCACCATTTGTTACTCTTGGACAAATTTCATCTTTTGTTTTCTTCTTATTCTTTGCCATAACGCTCATTCTGGGACGGAGTTTTAGAAAATTCCGAATCCAGAATGGAATTGGTTCGATGAGAATTTTGATGTTAAGCAGGTTATTTTAAGTGTTTGGCTTCCATCCCAGTGCTAATGATTACAAGTTCATTATGATTCTTCTTTGTTGTAATTCTCTGCACTTATAATTCAGTATATCCAAACCTATTTAAAGAATCATAAATTCATTAAGATCAAGTACTAATTTATTTTCAATTAATATGAAATTTTTACATGATTTGTATTATTTTGCGTTCTACAATGTGAATGTCTCAGATCATTAAAACATCACTGAAATAGATAGAAATCATACTTGAAGTTCTCTAGAGTTTTGATATACAAGTAGATATGATTCAATGTATCCGAATCCATTTTAGGAAATCGAAATTCATTAAGATTAAGTACTATTCGTAAATCATATGTGTGATAAAAATCTTTACAAGAAGAATGTCTCGGATTATTAAATAATGATCGATACAGAGAGAAATTGTCTTCATAGCACCCAAGAATGGAACGAAGTCGTTTTGGTAGAATGCCGCAGGTTCAACCTGTGCAATCATGTGGAAAACCTTTTTTTTTTTTTTGTTGGAACTGCCCGTAGCATTAATTCTTCTTTTTCGTGCGAAAAAAGAACGAAAAAATTTCTTTATTCAGTTTCATCATAGATCAGCAAGCGGCACGCAATGATCTCCTTTCATCTTGATTCTCACTTTTTCGCCAAAAAAGTTGCTCTCTCTTTGCCGGAGACTTCAGATCAGTAAGGTTCGAGCACTGTATTTGACTATTTAAACCGTGATAAATCACCACCTAGGTTTTCAATTTTTGAGAAATTCTTCGAGAATTAGTGCTTTATGACTTCTTTTGCTTTCGTTTGCAGGGAATTAGATGGAAGAAGATCTTTGCAATGGAGAGGGCGATGGAGATGGAAGCCCTTCGACATCGGGTTGCTCGTCATACCGATTGTTCGTATGAGACTTTGAACCGACAATTCACCAGATGATGGGCGGTGGTAGATGTATCTTACACTGTTTGACATATAATTACTGTCTACATACTCTAAGTCGCTAATTTGGACATTTTATAGTGAGCATCACCAATGGTATACTCAAATGTTGCCACGTCACTTTTTGAGTATTCATTTAATGAGTTTCTAAAGTTAGCAACGTGAAGCTCTACAATGGTTCATTTTTTTTCATAATCAAAAGAAGGGAAAATGTTGGTACTTTTCAGTATCCAAGTTTGATTATTGGGAAAATATTGTTAGTTTTGAGTATCCAAATGCCAAAATTTGAGTATTTATAAAAATTGTTGCTAACTTTGAGTATTTATCCAAATGCCACTGTGAGCCTTCTTTAAGTATTCAAATGCCAAAATTTGAGTATTTTTCTTTTTGAGTATGCCATTGGTCAATGTGTGACATTAGTGATTTGCTGTTAGGTTTGAAAATTCCTGTGCTATCAACTCTTATGCCCCGCCAGTTCGTATGAGACTTTGAACTGACATTAATTGGGCCCCGCTAGTTGACGGTGAAATTGGACTCGCAGGATTGGCTGGCTCGGATACCCGAGTTATCAAACAACAGAATCACTTGTTGAGGAAGTTCGTGTTCATACCTTTAGTTTAGGTAGACTATGCATGCCAACAGAAGTCTAGAATTTGAAACCTTCATGTTCTGGCTTGTTGATGGACAATTATGTTTCATCACCAAATGCAAATTTGGAAACTCAAGGTCAGAATTTAGTTGGTGTATACGATTTTTGTTGGTGGAGTTTTGCTTGGTATTTGTTCAGATCCTGGATTTGTGGAGGGAAAGGAACATAAAGGGAAAAGATAATAATTAAAAAATGAAGATAATTACTTAGAAAAATGCGAAGTCATCCATGAAAATATACATGTATAAGTAGTTGGTATTTTCCATTTATATCATTTGCCATGATGACACAAGACAGTCCTGATGAGCCCAATTAGGCATTTCCTCTGCAAGTAAACAGTAAGAACAAAAATTGGGGATTCTTTCATTCAAATGTTCTTTTTCTTTTGCTCGGCTTTGATACAAATGTTCATTGGTAGTGATTGCTTTCCAATTTGAAGTCAACTAGTCTAGAGCTGCAGGAAACACGAGGTTGGCTGTTCAGAGAACATTTGTAATAGTTGCTAGCATAGGATACACTACACACTCTCGTATGTTTTCTTCTTGTTTCACGGGTTTTGTTTAACTGATCCCTGTTCCACTTTGTTCTTAGCTGCTGATGTCATATTGTGAAAGCGGCAGCATTTTTCGTTTGGCATCATTGTTGTTGCTACTGTTGCATGGCTCCTTTTTGAATGGTCTGGTTTATCAGTGTTGTCAATTTCTATAGATGTCTTGTTAGTCTTGGTTGTACTGCAATTTCTTCGGGCCAACTACGCAGCTTCCAAAAATAGGTATGACTCTTCGACCCATTATAAACATGGACTACAATTTCCTCATTCATCTTATGAAAAAATTATTTACCAATGCAGTTTTCTCTTTGTGCAGACATCTCCAAGCGTTGCCTGAACTTGTCTTGTCAGAAGAAATGGTAAATAATGCTGCTGCATATCTTTTTCGTGTCAAAATCAATTATGCGCTGCTCGTGACTCATGATATAACTCTTGGCAAAGACTTCAGGCTTTTCTTCAAGGTTAGTGACAAACAGTCTAAGAAAGAATGAAGGGTTTTAAGCTGTTCAGTAAGTAACTATGTGTGGAAAGGCTATGCAATATGTGTCACACATGTCTAAACAGAACACTTCTGTAATTCGGTAGAACTGTATATATACTTCTGACATTTCAGGAATCCACATGTGCATCAGTTAGACATGCCGAAAACACGTTGCATGTTTGGATAAAATGAAAAGAAATGCGGATTTGTACCTCTAATCTCTCCTACATTTTCATGGCATTGTTAAATTATGGCAAGCATTTTGTAGTGCAATTTGATGAGAAGAATGCTGAATGGCCTATGCTGGTATTAGTATTGATCCTGCTTTATAAAGTCATTGACGACTGACCCTTCCCACCACTTGCATTATGGATTGTTTGTCCTCTGCATGCGGTTGTAGGTTCTGTTTACTTAATACTGTACATGTTTCCTTTTTTGTGGACCGGAATTCGTATGGATTCTGTTTCACTGTCGAGTGTTATGGGTGTTTGTGCCAAAGATGGGAGTGGGGAATTTGGTATCACTAGTGAGAGTTATGGTTTACCAAGTAGTATGCATGGCCAACAAATACATGGCCTCACTATTAAACTTGGTTTTGAGAGAGATTTTCACTTAATTAATTCATTGCTTGATATGTATGAAAAGAAAGGGGACATGATAAGTGCTGAAGTTATTTTCAACAATTTACCAGAAATTAGTGTTATCAAACTTTTGTCAAATTGACAGGTGGTGGTGATCTGTCTATGGCTTTTATCCGCAATTGGCAGCGTACTCGTTTTCTTTACGCTTTCATATATAGGTACGGATGGTTATCCCCTTTCTTTCATCTGATTGTGATTGTGGTAGTTAAACACTTGTCGCGTGTTCACTTTTTGTTAATTATTTTGTGATGCATTTATTCTCATCGGTTTCATTACAAGCTCATGTTGTGTATTTAGCTTTGTAGTCTATCCTAATTCCTAACGAGATAGACGGGGCTGAGCTTTCAGCCCTGTTGGATTTTGGGTGTTCGGTTGAGGGAGAGGAAACAAAAAAAAATTCAGTGGAAGGTTGTCCCACGTCGTGATATTGAGACTTCCTTAACTAGTGAAGTATATCATATCGTCCCTTCAATCCAACAGGAATGCAGTTCATTATTCACATAGTAAAGTGTAAATAACCAATTCATATTCTTTTTCCTTTGGAGGTTTGGAGTGTTCCAATTTAAATCTGCTGTTGTACTTTGAGTCAGCACTGAGAGCATTGGTCTGGTTTTCAAGACACTTTTCGACGGTCGGGATATATGGGGCAGATATATGCTGCCCCGCCTGGCACCCAAAAATTTTCCCAGCATACGACACAACACACAGCCCCCTCCCTTCGCTTCTACTACAATTTTCTGTCTTCTCTACAGTATGCAATAATAATACTATCCCATGGTTCCTCTCTTCCATTCGCATCCACCATGCCATCCAGTCTCCCCAGGTACCATATATTCTCTCTTAAGTAAAAAGTATGAACTAATTTTCACAGTTTTGCAATTTTTATTGTTTCGAGATTGGTGTTACGGAGGCCTAAGGCCAATTTCAATTAGGGGACCTAAATTGAATTAACTCCATTTCAAGCTGCTCCTCGTCTGCCAGTCGTTTTGGTATTTTGTAAAGTTGAATATTGATCTTTTTTTAAACCCATTTCTAAATTTTTAAACCCAACTTTTCAGAATATAACTGCAATTGTAGGCACGGTGCTTTGCGTCGCTCTTGCTCAGTGGCAGATGCAATGATTGGCCAGTGGGGGCTTCTAACCCATAAAGGTCTTGCCAATTTGAATTCCTTAAATTGTACACATTTTCCCTTTTATATCCCCGAGTACATAAAGACCCGTTATATATCTATAGATTATTGTAGCCAATTTCACGTTTTACATTCATTTTGCTTATATTGTTGTTGTCTAGCGTAAGTAAAAGATAGTCGAAAATACTAAGTCCATAGTTCATGGTGTCTCCACCGATCTAAATTTCTAGCTACGCCACTGCTCTTGCTTCTTGTTTACATTACCTATCTCTTAGTTCATCTAAATTTCTAGCTACGCCACTGCTGTGGCTCTTTGGAATCGATGTTCAAAAGATGCAACTATTACAGCTGCATGGGTACACTTGGACTTGAATCATGTTTGATAGAATCACTGACCCATAGCAATGGCTTCTAAAATACATTATGTTTTCCCTATCCAATTTGACCTTTTAAAAGGACTCGTTACTCTTGTAGTAGAACTTGTAAAAGTAAACACTGGACATTTGATCTTATGAAGCAGTAATTCCGAAAGATGAATTAAACGATATAAGATAAAATCGTGTAAGTTCGATTCTGAATTGAATTGCAGACAATAAATTATTGAAGGTCTAGGGACCTTTGTAAAAAAAAAAAATACATGTAAGTTAAACAATTTTTCTCATCATTTTCCGAGAAGAGAGAATTAAAATTCTGAAAAAGAAAATATTTGGGGTGATTATTATTACAATCTTATCACAGGTTTAGAATATATATATAAGCTGTAGTGATTTACTTGGCAATAGCGTTGCTAGTCTAGTGGCAAGAGGGAAGGGATTGTTTTAGGACCCAAATATCCCGGGTTCAAATCTCAGCAGTCCCAACTCAAGGAATTGTTTTAGGACCCAAAGGTCCAGGGTTCATATCTCAGCAGCCCGAACTCCTTATTTTATAATCTTTTAAATTTTGTGGTGTAATAAGGTGAGGGACGAGAATGGAATGACCTCTTGCGTAAAGAGAACATAGCTTACCGCTAGGCTACATGCTGCCTATGTTAACCAATTTTCAACACATCTAATGATTGCGCTAGTAAGATGGCTTTTCTTCTTCTTTTCAGATTTTTACCTCTGGGTCTAGGAAAGTGGTATCTAATTACCACTAATGTAAGTCACTTTTTTTAATTATCATTATGGTAAATTATTCTTTTTTGGAGTTTAGGTTTATAGTGCACTTTCCGATTATAGGGTTTTAGTGGTTTAGACACTTTCATAGGGTACCCTAGGGTTTAGGTTTATGCACTTTCCTAGGGTACCCTACGGTTAGGTTTTAGGATGCACTTTCCTATTATAAGGTTTTAGTGGCTTAGGTACTTTCATTGGGTACCCTAGGGTTTAGCTTTAGGCACTTTCATAGGGTTTTGGGAGTTGAGGAGAGAGAGAGAGAGAGAGAGAGAGAGAGAGAAAGAATTGTGCCCATGTGGAGTGAGTAGAGAGAGAGAGAGACTGAATGGGACGGAAATTGTACCTGTAGGTGCATTGGATGTGCCGTCTTGCTGTACCTGGGCGTAAATAGGAGAAGCGGGCTGTACCGGCCCGTCATTCTCTCTTTTCATTTTACTTGAGAAGTAATAAGTGAGTTGGGCTTATAGTGATATATTGTGTTTCATTTTTCTTGAGAAGTAATAAGTGAGTTGGGCTTATAGCGATAGTGATTTTATATTGTGTTTGTGAGATTTGTACGTAGTAGTGCGGAAGGAAGATCCAAGATCTGATCTAAAAGTTAATCTCATCTAATTAGAAAATGAAGTAACCAAAGCGGATCCACAGTTTTGGTAACTCCGAATCTCTAACTTTTATCAACCAAATAGAGGAGTATTAACGGACCAGGGAGGTGTTGTGCAGCTTGGTGTTGCATAGCGTGTTGTGCACGAGTGGCAGCGGTGCTCCGGTGGCGATCCGATGATCAGAAACGTTCACTACGTAGAGTTCATCTAGTAGAATATATGTGCCAAAAATCAACTCGATCGGATATCATTTAGTATTTTATCAGAATACATTTAACTTAACAATAATGGGTTCTAGTGGTTTGATCTAGTGTTTCGGATCGATTTCGGATCTATTCTACGTAGTGAACTTTTTAAGATAATAATGTTCCGATAAGGTACTCAATGATATCCGAACGAGTTGATTTTTGGCACACTTCTTCTACTTGACGAACTCTACGTAGTGAACGTTTTCAATAATCGGACCGCTGTCGCCACGTGAGCACAGCATGCTGTGCAACACCAAGCTGCACAGCACCGCCCCTTGCATCGAGTCACAACATAGGGTAGCTATGTACCTTGAATCATATCCAGATTCTAAACCAATATTTGAACTAAGACTATAGTTATTATAGATTATGAAAGACTATTGATTTCTCTTCTTAATAAGAGGACAGTAACAGATTCAACTTATTGAGATTGCTGTAATCATATATGAATCTTAATCTGATTTTTCCATTTACTCAATCAAAAAGGACAATTAGTAACTTATGAGTACTGATGAATTACCAAAAAAAAGGGAAAATAAATAGTGTCGTATCAAGGTGATTAATGAGACAGAAATGCTAAGTACCAAGAAACGGTACCCCGAAATTACCCAGAAAGTGGGAATGAGTGACTCGGATTCAATCTCAAGTGAATCTGAGTCACTCATTTCCACTTTCAGGGTACCATTTATGTATTTGTAGCAGTGTTGTTAATGAGAATATTAGGTTTCATGGAACAGCTTCATTCGGTCCAAAGAAATAATATTGAATGATGAAAAGAATAGGAATACAAACACTTAACAAAATGCTTAAAAGATTAGGAAATCAAAATAGATAATAATTATTGTCACATTTACCTATGATTAAAGAAATATTTGTTTTAAACATAGTATCCGAAAAGGAAAGGGGCTCCCCGTACTGACCCAAGTCACTAAGCCTCGTAGTGACCTCAATGTATGCCCTCTATAATTTGTATTTTGGATCGTAATCGTTCAATTTGTCGGAAATATTGAGTAAATTATTCATGTAAAAATCAAATTAATTGGATGACCAATATTATTTAGAGAATAAACTACTCCTATAAGATAAATTTGTCTCAATTGTGTGTTTCACAATCTCCGATGATCATAATTTTTTATATCCATAATGTGCTCAACATTTCTGAAAAAGTGAACAGTTCTAATCCCAAATGAAGATTTCAAAAGCCCCACAATTGAAGTCACAGCAGAGGTGTAGTGACTTGGGTCACTATGGAGACCCCAAGTCCGAAAAGGAAACACGAATAAGTGAGAATAAATAATAAGTAAAAAAAAGACACGTGCTTTCATAACGTTTTTCTTTCTAATTTTGTTTTTTGGTAACCAAATAAAAATAATAAATTCGTGTACTTTTATTTTCTATTGCGTAAAAACCACTTAGATCGCGTCATCTATCACTCATCCACACATTACACCCGTCATCTTTAAAACTTATCAATTACACCCCTTCATCTTTCGACCTGTACCACTTAGCACCATTTCGTTTCTCTTTCGTCCAATTTCTAATAGATGTTATGAATTTTCATCCAGATTGATATTTTTAAGTCAGATTTGCCCTCCATTCCTCTTTCTCTTCCATCACCAGGAACCTTCATCCACCTCTCTTCCCCATCACCACCAGAAAACCCTCATTCTCCTCCTCCTCCCTCAACTCTCTCCTCCATCACCAGGATTACTTCCCTCCTCATTCCCCTCTCACCTCTCACCTCCATCACTAGGAAATCCTCTACTTCTGTTTCTTCTTAAAGATTTTGTAAAGTTGGACTATACATATTCAAATAAAATCTGATCATATCTCTTACCACATGGAATTACTGGATAAAACAGCTTCTTTGTAACCAATTTCCACAATTCCCCCATAGATCACACCAAACACCTCAGGAAAAACACAATCAATCGAAGTTAATCAATTCCCATAGAAAATTCAAACCCCGTGGTTTGCTGCAACATGTGCACCAACACTAGGTAAAATAAAAAGTCAAAAAGGTACTACAAATTCTAGTTTACCTATCCACTTTTTGGTCTCGAATTCTTGTAACCTATGGTTTTCTCTCTATCCATTATATATCTACAAATGTATCGATATATGCATATACATGTACTATATACAAATAGTTAGCCCTCATTCCGCCAAAAACAAGATCAACAAGGCTTTTGGACACCGAACCGGCCGAGATCGAGGTCGCAGGACCTCGCTGATCTTCACGGACCTCTGTCGAAGATGGACGTCAATCGAAACCCAGATTGTGAGAAACCAAGATCGAACCCAGATCGAAGTTGACGTCGATGTTAATTGTAGAGAAAGAAAGATTAGAGAGAGAGAGAGAGAGAGAGAGACAAAGAGGGGCTGGGTTTGGGTTTTGAAGTTGATTGTGGAGAGAGGAGAGAGAGGCTAGAGTTGAATGTATATTTTGGGTCCATAAGAAGAAAATCCTAACTCAACTCTCTTATAAAAGAAGGGGCATTTCAGTTAATATGGACGGAAAAGTAACGGAAGGTATTACGTGATACAGGTTGAAAAATGAGGGGGTGTGATTGATAATTTGTCATTGCATCTTTCATGTTTACAGAATAATGTAAAAAAAATTAATTTATTTCAACATTGCTCTCCAAAACCATAACATCACCGTTAATTGAGAGTAAACTGTCATAAATAAACTTCTCAGATTTCCTTAACATATTCCAATTAATTTACCATCATATCCTTATATTTACATAGTGAAAGGGTTATTCAAACTTTCTCTCTAGGAAACAAGTTTTAACTTGGTTTTTAGCGGTAGCGGTGACAAAATTATACGTGAAATTGATGTACACAAAACTCTACATAAAGTAAAGATATGTTTTGGTTGAGAATTTATCGGGCCTTATTTATTTTATTTCTTTGATCTAAGTTATCTACTTTCAAACAAATCAAAGTGAAGTTTTATTTACGTTGACTTTATATGAATGATCCAGAGTAGACAAAATCAAAGAAAGCCCAAATTGGTTAAAAAAAATACAATTTTTGGGTGCATTATTTGAACCCTGGGGTGGACCTGAATCCCTTAATTACTACTTGGTGGAGCCGCCCACAATTTTCAAGAACATTACAACGCTCGCCCACGGTATTTACAGCGATACAACTGCATTCACCCATGATTTTAGAACAATCCATCTACCCTTGCCCACAGTTTTCAGAGCAACACAACTACGCTCGCCACAGTTTTTAGAACAATACAACTATGCTCGCCCACGATTTTTGGACGATACAACAATGCTCGGCCA
Organism: Gaultheria prostrata; assembly: GCA_036023075.1. NCBI lineage: Eukaryota > Viridiplantae > Streptophyta > Magnoliopsida > Ericales > Ericaceae > Gaultheria > Gaultheria prostrata. The sequence continues at coordinate 45,038 of JAXBDA010001077.1, read as the reverse complement.
CTGGTTTTAGAACAAAACAACTGCTCGCCCACTAGTTTTAGACGCCCACTAGTTTTAGAATAAAACAACTACTTGCCCACGGGTTTTAGACCAATGGACCCGCAGAACCGCTGATGGTTTCATTTGACATTTGCCTATAAATACGACCCCTTCCTTACTCTTCTTGCATCTCGACCTTCATGCCCTTACCCTACCAAGGTATTTCCGCCTCCCCTATTCTCTTTTTATCTTGTTTTCAACATGCTTGCCCTAAATCAAAGCGCCGCCACCCTTCCCTATTTTTCTTTAACCTTGTACTCAAATACCACTAGCCTAAGGAAATAAATCTAGCAAAAGTTGATCTCATCGATTCTCACTTTTCTTATAAATCTCGCTAGTAGTTACTTGATTTACCAAAAATACCTATTCCATTGTATTATCTTATGCATCGTAGAACGAGAGTTACAACATCGAAATCTTGAGTCAAATTTTCTCGAAAAAGGATCATGACAATTATAAGGTAAAATCCATATATTTCGCTTGTTTAAATATCCATTTCTTTTATAGTATCTTGATGTATTGTTTAAGGAAATTGAAGCTCTGGCTTGATTGTTGGCTTACCTTTGAATGTGGTAGTGATGTTAATTCCAATATTTTCAAATTTTGGTAAATAGAGCAAATGTCAACAAGGTGATGGGGTTTGACACCTAAAAAATAAAAATAAATGGCTACATGCAAAATCAATTAGCATATAGTGTCATGGAAATGCTTAAAATTTAATTATGGATTCTTGTTTTCTAATTACACTGCATAGTAGTTGGTTTCCATACTCAAGTTATGCTTTTAACAATTCTAAATTTAGATCTCCGAATAAGTTCTCTATTCTTTATCATGTCTCTTATACTTTAGATGATAACTATTTCATTTTTAGAGTCATCTTACCCTGGTTTTACCATCAAAATTTTTAGGTATGGAAGTTTGTATGGCAAAGCAGAAAGGAAGACATTGGTTGAGAATAGGATTATATAGAAGTAGCATCGTTGGACAAAAAGGCTTCATGTCGCCGATCCCAAATATGCAGTCTTGCGGCTTATATCCTGAAAAGGACGAGGTAACTTCAATCTTCATCTTGTCTAAGAACGTATTTGTTCGAGTTTGTATAGGATCATACAAAATGTTGCATTACTGAAAACACAAAATTTAGACAAATTAGTTTTTTTGAACAACAAAAAAGGATTTTAATTAATCTTTAAAAATAAATTACAGAAAGGAAACGGTGCTATACTTGCTCAATGAGAAAAGTCAGCTAGCGTATGAGTTGGATGAGTCAGTAGTCACGAGACAAGCTCAGGGCGATGTTGATGAGGGCATCAATGTGAAAGAACCAAATGCAACCAGCCAGCTGCAGCAATCAATGTATCTTCAGATCAAAGCCAAACCGAGGAAGGGTACCGAGCAGCCAGAGTCCGTTTACCAAATGCGAAAGTGGAAAAATAGATCTGACACAGAGGATCATGCCACAGGACAGAAAGACACAACAATGGTAGATGTCAGGAATACTTCTGGAGGGATAGAACGTGTGCCTACTAGACCTATACCAATCAAGAACATAAGATCTCTGCTGGTCTATCGACTGTTGCCCGAGGAGGATAAAAGTAAGATATCGCAAATATGGAGTTCTGCATATTCCAAGTAATCCAGATTTCAGACACTATGTATACTCCATTATATGTATTGCATGTTCGGGCCAGCTTACGCACACCTCGCAACTAATCTTAGGAGCCCAATCTCACCGTCCAAATGCTGGAAGCCCAATTAAAGCCGGAGCAAAACTCCGTTAGTCGGCGGCAGTGTATCTTAATACATTGGGATCTAGTCTAGGACACTGACAATCAATTTCAAATCCTAAAAATCTTAACACAGGTTGCTTGTAATTTCAAATATTAACTGTTTGATTTAGTGAAATTTAACATCTATTTTGACAAACTAGCGTTATTTTTGCAGTTGCAACTGAAGTCTGCAAACAATTCAACTTCGTTCTCGTATCCCACCTGGGCCACCACGTCTTTGTTAAATGAAACGCTTCGTTTGTGGTGTCTGGGGGTAATGGAAGTATAGGAAACCTATTGCAAATGGGTAGATTGTGGATGTAGCCTCTTTCCCTTGCAGCAGCACAGAAGTATTTGGAATCTACAAACTCAAGTTCAATATCGTACGAGAATCGTTTGATAGTGTCCCAAACTCCGTTTGGAGTTCGTGCCACATTCTCATAATAGAAGTATGGTGGCCCGATGGCTGCCTCCGGAAGGTTTCTGTTTTTTAATACGAATGGGCTCATCATCACCGTTCATTATCATCGTCTCAACATATTTCCTCTTATGTGTTCTGTTGCCGCAGGGTACATGCTTCGGCTGGGGCTGTGAAAATCAGGAGATCGTCAATCTTGTGGAAATTTATTGTCTGACCAGTATCAATAAAAAAAAAAAAAACAAGGATCTTGATGCCTTCCTGGAAAATAACTATTTTGCCAAAATAAAAGATGTAAAAGGTATTGTTTCCCTGACCCAAAATGGGCTTAAATGAACACCTTTTGTTTCACTGAAAAAAAAATTAGAAAAGGAAACCTTATTCTCTTCAGGAAGATCTTGTAGATGGGAATCTGATGTTGTTGCCATCTGAGCAGCACATATAAAATCTGTTAATTCATTTGGACCTGCATAATTGGAAGAAAAATTATCGTACCAAATCAAATTAGTTAGCAAAAGCCATGGAGGTTGATAATTGTTGCATGATTGTACAATTTAGATTACACTACGAGTTATAGTGACATAAAGTATGGACCAACGTAAAGAGAAAAGGCATCAAAAAACATAAAAATGATATTGTGGGAAGTACTGCCTGCTAGCTCTATACAATTCAATTTGACCAACTCAGCCAACCACATGCACCGGAGAAACGATTCCAATACTCCAACCAAACGGGGACCGACCGATACCCACTTTCCTTTTCACCCACGTATGCACAATCAATATGTTTCCAATGGCGCCCTTATGCCATCCAAAACATGTGCCACCAAGCCAATTTTCTATGGCGGTCGATGTCGGAAATCTCTCCCAAATCTAAAACTCAGTTAGTGGAAGCCAGGCCTCGCACTAATGCTAATTATTTATGGAAACACATTGGAGTGTGGTAAATGGTTTACCCTTGATGCAAAAGCAAGTGCAAATTTTGAGTGGATGATGTGGCTCCTGCTGCTATTTTTCTACTGTTGCTCTTTTGTGGATGGTTTTTTGCTGCAATTATTATGAGCATTTGATGATTGTTAATAGTGCTGCTATTGATGACGGATTGTGCCCATTCTGATTCTGAATTATGAGCTTCAATCGCTGCTGCTGATGCCGTTGTTTTTTCCCAACACTAGAATCATGGTTTTGACATCGCAAGTGTTCAAGTGCAAATGGTTATATTATTATGCAAGGATATTAGAGTGTGACAGAGTAAGCAGCTAAAAAATACTGATGCGAGCAATGAGGCCCAAGCCCATGACTTAGAGACCTACAACTGCAAGTAACCAAGATATAGAGCCACATTTTGTACCAAGGAAAAAGAATCGGAAGCCGATCAAGTTCTTTTATAAGAGAGCAGGAGAGCTATGATTCTGCCTTGGCAAAGTGGAGGAAATTATAAATCTCTTCAGTGCCTTGTAATACAAGAACTTGATAGGATCTTGAATCCACTGCTGTGTGTTTGTTCACATGATGAAAGCATAAGCAACTAATGCGGAAATTCAACTCGCACGGTTTGCTAGCAAAAAGATGTTATTTGGATTTGTTTTTTGTTTAGCTTCTATGTAAAATGTTCCTTCATACTGCACAGTAGCTCGCCCTAGCAGGCGAAAAGCATTTGGCTTTGCCCCAATTTGGGTTGGGTTCGAGTCTTACCAGGGCTGGTCCTGCTATACCTGATGGCCAAGCCATGGTGGTTGTTCGGTTGCCCGGAGGTTTGCCACAATGGGTTCCAATTAGTGGCCCTCTGTGGAGTAGTTCCTTCGTTATATTGAAAAGAAAGAAAAAACCACCACCACAAGAGTTCCTTCATCCGTTTGCGATGTATATGGTTATGGTACCATGCGTATGAAATGAGGTCCGTGTGTGTGAGAGAGAGTCGGAAATTTAGTATACTGAATGGTGAAGAGAAAAAAGATAAACTGGAAATGGATCAAAATGCATGACATCACAACTGAGATTAATTTGTAGCATTACTGGAAACCTATTTACATTACCCGCACAATCTCAAATTGACTATCAAATGCCAAGTAAAACTCCTCCATAAAACAATTTTTTTCTTCTTTTTGTCCCACTAAACTTTTCCTCACTTTCCAGGAACAAAGTTGGTGGCATAAGCCCAAGCATTGTTGCTAACAGGGTCAGCAAGGTGGTCAGCTAGGTTTTCCAGTGGTCCCTTTCCGGTTACAATGGCTTGAACAAAGAATCCAAACATAGAAAACATAGCAAGTCTACCATTCTTGATTTCCTTCACCTTGAGCTCAGCAAAAGCCTCAGGATCGTCAGCAAGGCCCAATGGGTCAAAGCTTCCTCCAGGGTAAAGTGGGTCAGTGATATCACCAAGCGGCCCCCCAGCAACCCGGTATCCCTCAACAGCGCCCATCAATAGAACTTGGCATGCCCAAATGGCCAAAATGCTTTGGGCGTGGATCAAGCTTGGGTTGCCCAAGTAGTCAAGTCCACCCTCGCTGAAGATTTGAGCTCCGGCCTTAAACCACACGGCCTCACCGAACTTGACACCGTTGCGTGCTAGAAGCTCGGGGAATACGCACCCAAGGGCTCCTAACATGGCCCATCTGCAGTGGATCACCTCGAGCTCACGATTCTTGGCAAACGTTTCTGGGTCGGCTGAAAGCCCTGCAGTGTCCCAGCCGTAGTCACCGGGAAATTCCCCAGTAAGGTAGGATGGGGGTTCACCAGAGAATGGGCCCAAGTACTTGGGCCATACCAAGGGCTACCAGAGAAGACTGACTTGGTTGTAGCCTTTCTCATTGTGATTCTTAGAGTCCTTTGTCCTCTGAGGACCACCGGGGATGACGAGGTGCGTTCTGCTGTCTTTCCAAGGAAAGATGTTGAAGAGATAGCCATTGTAGAACCAGCCATTAGAGGGAGAAGTAAATTAAATACTAGTAGAGAAAAGATGGCTGGTTGGGAGATTGTGAGCATTGTATTTATATGATTCGGTCCGTATCTCTATTCCTTTTTCTTTTTTTTTCGATCGGCACCTTATCTCTATTCCTATTGGTAGATAACGTTTTGTGAACTTCAGATTTTATGCCAGTGTGGCAAACTCTACATGACTTGCCATATGGGATGCATTTTCTGAGGTGCAGAATACATCAAGAATCTCATGGAATTACATTAGCTCTTTCCATCCACCAATATGTCATGCTTTTAGTATTAGATATCGTTATATCCACTTGAAAACGAATTTTTATAATTGAATACATGTGTTGTTCTGCTAAAGTTAAAACTGCATATATAACCCCACGGTCGCAGAGATTGGTTAATTGACTTGCCTCGGTTGGAGCTTACAACCCCATGGTTGCAAGGTCGATTCCCTCGGCAACGATTTGTCCTTGGGGCCTCCTTATCACACATAAACAAGTGGAAAGGGTTATGAAAGGGGTTGAAGAGATTAGTTCGGTTCAGAGACACTCTTCGTTACCAAAAGAATAAAAATGCGTACCAACATGGATAGGGACGACTAAGAATATTGGTGGTGGGAAATCCTTGTTCATGGCCAGTACAATATGCATGCATGTTTCGATAGTAAATATTATTGAAACATATCCTCCAAGGTGGTTAATTAATTGAAGCATAACAGTGATTCAAATCCCGGACAGAGCTCCTGTCAAATTATTTTCGTCATCTATTTTCCTTGTATACAAATTTGTTTTGTTTATGTATCGATCGATATTCGATTAAGCTAATTTTTCTCGTGGGTGACATGACAAGTTCTACAACATGAACGATTCCAATCGTTGTTGTTGTAGACTCGGTAGGGACCCACAAAGGCTCAAAACTGGACTAAACTAGACATTAAAAATACTGGACATGAGCTCTGTCCATAAATGAGTGGATGGTCTTTCACCACAAACATGTAAGACCCACCATATATTTCAATAATGAATAAACTAATTTCAATAATAATAAACAAAATGATCTTTTTTTGAACTAAACACAGGCATTAATAAGTGTAGAAAGTGAACGTACAATTGAAGGAAGGGGTTAAGACTTGAGAGAACAACCTGGACGAAATCAAGCGACTTACCCCCAGATGCTTTGGATTTCGGAGACGAAACAGTCGTGTAAATATCCTGATCAATTCCACCATGAACCATCTCCTCAAACAATTTCAGCGCATTATCCCACATGGCCGTGGAGTATTGGCCTCGATTACCAAGTTCTCTCGGCAAGATGTATAATTGTCGGTATTCCCACAAAGCTTGGGTTCGAAATCGACCACTCTGTCTATATCACCGACTATGAGTAGCTGTTTAAGGGCTTCTTCGGCGTCGGAGGAGTGTCGGCTAGCGACGGAGGAGGCCTTGTGACGGCTGTGGTTAAATTTGGAGACGAATCGAGTGGATCCTCGGACGGAGAAATCAGAAGAAAGCAAGGGAAGGGGATGATGACGAATCGAGTGGATCTTCGGCGGGCCAGCTACAGAGATGAGTTTGAATTGGGGAGGAAGGAGAGAGCCATTTTAAAATTTAAAAAAAAAAAGCAGACCAAAACGATTTGAATAACGGAAGTGAAGTTTGAAAGTACGCTTGAAAAAATTGTAAGTTTGAGAGGATTTTTTATATTCAGAGCAAAGTTTGTGATGGTTTTTGTTATTTTCCCTCCGTCAACGGGATAGTGAATTTACATATTTGCCACATCATGTCAGAGTGATTGCCTTGGTGGGAAAACAGTCCCGATTGGGCTGTTTATTTACAGACCACTCGAGAGCAGGTCGTTGTTACAGAAAACCCAAATTTGTTAAAAAAATATAATTTTTTTTAGTGCATTAAATGAACGGTGGGGTCCACTTGAATCCCTTAATTAGTTGGTGGAGCCGCCCACAATTTTTAGAACAATATAATTGCGCTCGCACGCACACGGTATTCAGAACAATACAACTGCGCTCGCCCACGAGTTTAGGACAATACAACAATGCTTGGCTGCTGTTTTGGAACGAAACAACTGCTCGCCCACAGTTTTTAGAACAATAAAACTGCAAAGCCGCCCATGGTTTTATTTGACATTTGCCTATAAATATAACCCCTTCCCTACTCTTCTTGTATCTCGACCTTCATGCCCTTACCCTACCTAGGTATTGCCGCCTCCCGCATCCTCTTTTTACCTCATTTTCAACATACTTGCCCTATCAAAGCGCCACCACCCTTCCCTATTTTTTTTTAACCTCGTAGTCAAATACCACCAGCCTAAGGAAATAAATCTAGCAAAGTAGATCTCATCGATTCTCGCTTTTCTTATAAGTCTAGTAGTTACTGGATTACCAGAAATACCAATCGTGTCAAATTTTTCATTTGAATGGTTTTTTTCTCAGTGTTATTGTCTTGTACATCGTAGAGTGAGAGTTACAACATTGAAATCTTAAGTCAAATTTTCTCGAAAAAGGATCGCGGCAATTATAAGGTAAAATCCTTAAATCTTGGTTGTTTAATTGTTCTTTTCTTTTATTGTATCTTGATGTAACATTTGATGAAATTGAAGCCCTAGCTTGATTGTTGGCTTATTTGCACCTTTGAATGTGGTAGTGATGATAATTTTAATATTTTTAAATCTTGGTAAATAGAGCAAATGTCAATAAGGTAATGGGATTTGACACCTAAAAAAAATAAAAATAAAAAGCTAAATGCAGAACCAATTAGCATATAGTGTCGTAGAAATTGTTTAGATGCTGTATTCATTCCCTAGGCTTTTTGCTATAGATTTCAACGATGAGTTATGCTTTATATACTCATGTTAAAAAAAATTAATTATGGACTCCTATTTTTCAGTTACACTGCATAGTAGTTGTTTCCCATAGTACTCAAGTTATGCTTTTGACAATTCTAGATTTAGATCTCCGAATAAGTCCATTCTTTAAAATCTCAAAGTCTCTATAATTGTTTATTCCACGATTATATTCTTGATGATAAGCTTTGCCATCAAATTTTTTTTAGGTAAGGGATTTTGTAGAGACGCATGGCAAAGCAGAAAGGAAGACATTGGTTGAGAATAGGAGTATATAGAAGTAGCATCGTTGGGGAAAATGGTTTCATGTCGCCGATCCCAAATATGCAGGCTTGCGGCTTATATCCCGAAAAGGACAAGGTAACTTCAATATTCTTCATCTTGTTTGAGAACGTTAGAGTTTGTATAGGATCACACAAAATGTTGCAATACTCAAAACATAAAGTATTGACGACGAATACCAATAGATGCACATAATTTTACCTGATTCTTAGATGAACATTGATGCAATCCAATCCTTCCATAAGGATGAAAACGATGAACTCTCCCATAAGTTGCCAACGGTTTTGAAGACTATTATCCCATACATTAGGAGGAACACCCAGACAGAATAACCCAAAACTTTTAAGGAACAAAAGATTGACCAATCCATATATTGATATCTTTTGAATCATTGTCTCAAAACGTTTTCCCACTAAATTTAAAATATTATCCTCTTTTTTCATTCATTAACATATACTATGTGAGATCAATTTAGGTAACTGCGATTTCGTGTGACTTTTATTACAACCACTCTATGATGGAAAAAATTTAAGTGTAATTTTCCTACAAAAGTGTTACATTGTAGCCAAACACATGCAAGAATATGAAATGTCCTAGTATTTTACTTTTCTTCCTAATCAAACGGACGTTTAGGTTTTTCCATCCATTATGAGCATAGAAGGAGACAACATAGAGTTTTCCAGTCGCAAAAATGTCTTTTTACTTATTCTGTTAATGGAGTTAGAGCTCCAGAAGTTTACGTAGATATATATAGAGGGGGTCTATCTGTACGGAAAATTCTTCTAGGGGATGAGGTGAGTGAGGCAAAGAGGTATAGTTTCTCAAAAACTGACCACATTTACTCGAAGGATTCTTTCATCACAGTTTACTTATTCTTTCGAGTTCGATTGTTAAAAATTCATTCTTACATAAAGAAACCAATCTTAAACTTATTTAGGAGCTGATTAAAGTGTCAAACCAAGCTTGAACAAGCTACTACTTGATTCGTTAAGCTTTGTTATCTAAAAAGCTAGTGTGAATAAACAAGTTTCCACAAACAAACCAAGGTTGCTTTTGGCATGAATTTATAGGGGAATTCAATTTCCATTCTCAAGTTAAGTCATCCCAAACACAGAAATTGAGAGTATACGCCAGAATGATTATGAATCCATAATGTGTAAAATCTTCATATCAATTCGTATGGCTTTACTGCTTCAAATTTCAGTACCAGACTCTGAGTGTAGCGTTTTGCTTCAGAGCTCATCCATTCTCCCCTTGCTTCAAAAGCTTCGAACCCAAACCAGACTGCCTCAATTTTCTCTGCTTGTAGAAGCAATGAATTAACTGGAGAGGCTTACAAAAGCATACACATGATATCGAAAATTAGAAAATAGAACCTACAATTTCATTTCGAAAGATCAAAAGCCAACTCCATAAAAAGCTTAACCTGGCATTGTAAAATTGTGAGCACAGTGTACTGAGCTTGTCAATATTTTTACTCGGATTGCTTCATATTTCTAAAATTTGAGGAACACCATTATATCATCGCAACAAATCTTTGAAGGAATACTTCAATGACAAATTTCAAGCATCTGATTCAACAACAAATTTCAACAACATTAGGGGGTGCAACACGAAGAGAAACACAACAGAAAACTTCAGAACCCCATTCACCTCAACTTTCCAAAATCAAATCTACAATCCATCTCCACCAGATAAGGGAATACAAAAGTTTGCAATAATACAAAGAACGCAAGTAAAGAACAGAAAACAAGAGGAAAGAAGTAGAGGGAAAAAATCCATCACGAGCAGATAAAAAAACCTGGAACTACGGTAGGAGAAAATCCATCACCAGCAGATAAAGACGTGGAACTACAGTAAGATTGCCTACCTCTTTGGCAATATCGGACCACATAGCTATTGGATTCAATGCATAAGAATATGATGATGGTGCACGTAAGCTGTTGGTGAGGTTCTGGAGAGACCCAAAGAGAACTGTGAACCCAATTCCTTAGAGCTATTAGATTCAAGGCACCTTGAATAGGTATATCTACTTATCAAGAAGATTGACCTTTCAAGTGAGCTTTGCCTTTATCTAACAGTGTGAATTGACTGCTGGATGAGCAACCTCGTCCATATGTTTCAAGTCAATATGGTTTTCACACAAAAATATGCTGAAGAGCATCAACAAAATGCAAATGTGTCCAACGAGGAAAAAAAAAACCACCAAAATCAAACAAAAGCAACACAGAAGACTATTAACATAAAAGGCCAAAAGATAACCACATGCAAAGAATTCGCAAAAACAACAAACTCACACAAGCTAGGTGCAAATATCCTCGTATCCCAACAATAAGGAGTAGAAGAAAAGGAACTCCCTACAATATAAATTACGTACTCCACTCCACTCCACGAAATGACCTATTGGTCTTCTCTCTCAAAAACAATAACAAGCAAAGGGGACACAACAACCAGGCCTTCCTCCTTGGAAAGGGCAGATAGTGGATAATAATCACAACCAAATAATAGGAAACAGAAAATAAATAAATCTAGGGAATCCAAGCACAGTAGCAAATCTTACGCTCCAAAATTTAATCTATTGCACTTCCTTCTACATAAAAGTTCAAACTAATGATCAAATTCGGTTATGAAGCCACAATCAGGTACAAGAAAAAACAAAAACAGATAACCGTTCATTGTCAAAGCCATGGTAATGCAACCCTTCACTCTTCTCAACATATTGGCAAACCTGAATGAACTGCCTTTTGTTTCCCAAATGCTTGAGTAGAAGACTTCCAAAGAAACTTCCATTCGTAAGAATTATTGCCTTCCACTTCTTGATTAGCTATGAGTAAACATAGTACCAACCTAACTTAGGTTAATCAGATAATCTCTTAACTGAAATCAAGCTCTCTGCATATGGAAAACCTTGTACTTCTAACAACCACAATTTCTGCTCATTGAATGAAAAATTGTACTTTTTTATCTCGAGTACTAAGGTTGTACGACACAATCTGTCTATAGTTGCAATTCAGACGAAACTCAACACTTGGCCAGCTGCAAGTCAGAAGAAGCTCACCATTTGGCCAAAATCCCAACATGATGTGTCGTTCTAAAATGGGTCCAACAGTGTATCTTTTCGTCCAACCCTCGTTACCTCCGCAGTCATCCATTATCCAGATGTCAACACATGTCTCCTCTACCGGGTCGGCATACTCATACTTGAACACAGCAAGGGCAAGGGAATCATGCACACGGCAAACGTCTACGCAAGTCCCAGATTCAAAACAAAATATGTCAGGCACGGGTATTTGTTCGAATTGCTCTTCAAATGTGCGGAATGCAATTACCGTATCCCTAGATTCCCTACTTAAACAGCGACAGTACCAGTAGAAAACCCCATCCAATGATGTGTAAGCATGGGGTTGATAGCAGCCGGGGAAATCAATGGGCACAACAGCATCGGTTTCTCTCCAAGAATCGATACTCATGTCATAGATTTGAACTTTGTGATCTCCGAGGTTGTTATTGTAGTTCAGATATGCACTGTTGTAATCATGGTTATCATCATCACCAAACGACATAAACGGCTCTACCGATTGACAAAAAAAAAAAACCGACATAAACGGCAAAAATTCTAAGACTGCGCAGAATCTAATAACCTTAAAATCATTAGCCTTGGGATCAAAAGTAAACCCCAAATAGCTCCTATGCTTAGATTCATAAAGGGGTTGAGGCAGTACCCTGGATTCTCTCGTAGCCGGGTTGAATATCACGATCGAGGAGGTGAAGTCATTGGCGAGACACATGACGCCGTTGTGACAACCCAAGAAGAAGACACCCTTGACGTCGCCATCATCGCTGTGTATACTGGAGGAAGAAAGATCTAGATCTTGCATGGGAGAAGTTTCGTCGGGTACCGTGTACATGGAAAACACGGCATCGTCTTCGAGTTGTCCCTCGTCGAGGACTTGTTTCGTCGCGATGAGGCAGTTTTGGGGTCTGGCGTGGGTGTGGTGGAGGGAGATGAAGGTGGGGTTTTGGATGAGAGAGTACCAGTTTTTGGAGACTAATTTGAATCGGAGGAGGGATTTCACCGGAATCCACGACAGGATTTCCATCACCACATCTTCCGGCATCTCTGCTTCAATCGACGCCATGCTTGCGGCGGTTTATCAGGAGAGAGAGAGGGAGAGAGATGGGCAGGAGGAGAGTTGGGATTTTGTTGGGTGGTGAAGTGTGTATGACTGGGGAAAAATTTGGGTACCGAAGGAGAGAGATTGTCGAAAATGGACGACGGTTACAGGGCCTTCAGGCTAATTTAAACCGTTTATTAATTTGAAAATAACTTGTTATATGCATGTAAGGCCTGATTTGGCAAATAAACATAAATATGGTTTTTGGTTTATTTATTGTCTTTATTCAAAAAAAAATCGCAAATGTTAGTTTTGCATCAAATTTTTGTGGTTTATTGGTTCCTCTCGACGAGACGAATTTAAAGAGTATAAAATTATAGTCAAAACTAATGGAAAACATTTGGTCAATAAAAACAAGGGTGGGCATTGTGTTGTGTTATGCCGTGTTCGTGTCAAATCGGATTTATGTCAAAATGACCTGCTTAACTAATCGTGTCAAAAAATATGAATCCTAATCTGATCTACTATTAATCGTGTCGTGTTCGGGTCGACACTATTAACTTTTCTTTTTTTTTTGCACGGTGAAATAAGATTTTATTAATCCACAGTAACAATTACAATAGATTAAAGGAACTGTATATAAGGCATCAGATAGAGTAATTATAGCCAGCCAAAACGATGTAGTAGGATTGAGCTTGAAAACCTTCATGCACAATTTCAGAGCATGAAAACGTACAGTAGAATCATAACTTGGACATCACATGTTTCCCAAATTCAAGGAAAAATAAAACTACTGATAAGAAATTAATAATAACACAAAAGGAAATAAAGAAATGCAGTTCACACAGCCTCTAAGGCCCAGCCAAATAGTCAATAGCACTATTAAAATTTAACAAACAGGTTAATTCGTGTCATTTTCTGGTTATGCGGGTTCAACCTGAAACCGACCTATTACTAATCGTGTTCTCGGGTCGTATCATATACGTATTTCGTGTCAGAAATACTGAACACTAACTCGCTAACTTCGTGTCGTGTTGTCGTGTCGTAAATTCTCACCCCGAAATAAAATAGTAGTACAATAGAATAGTTTTGTAAGCTTGTTTTCTCTGAGATATATTGGACCACCCTAACCCTAAACAGCAACCTTAGTTCGTTTTAAGCATTCTGCCGGGCAAAGTGCAATTCAATTGCAGACTGCCATTTTTGGATAGAGTTTAACATCTCCTCATTAAGATACTGCCAATCCGAAAATAACTTCTGAAGTACAACGGGCTTGTTCGGTTTGGTTCTTAAGACCTAGTTTCTAAATTATTACTCAATCATTATTTCTATTTTTTTTTCATCATTACATCTAGTTTTAAATATTATTCTCATTTCTCTCTCTATATCTCTCTAATCATTACACCTAATTTTTAATTATTCCTTTCATTTCTCTCTAAACCCAAATGTTCAACCCAAACCGAACAAGGTGAACGTATCCTCACTAAAAGATTTCGTGAATAAGGTCGAAGCACATGTGGGCCCCTGAGTCCCACATCAGCCATCTGAAGCTTTGAGCTGAAACCAATTGGAAATTTTCTAACCAATCCAAATATTCCTACTACTACGGTATAATACGAAAAAAATTCAATGCCGAGCTGGTACCACTTGCGTACATTCGGCCGTCCAGAAATGCAAAGGACGGTGGGGATCGAAAGTGCCGGATGGATTTAAAAAATTAAAAAAGGGAAAGTTTTTTCTTCCGAGCCATTCCAATTGCGTTTTTTGACGGTCAAATGTGCGCGCGCGGGTACCACGTCAATCATACCCGCTCAGCACTGAAAAATTCCTCGTATAGTAGATACAATAGATTCTTTTTTCATTTCTCCCTCCTTGTTATCAAATACTCCTACTAAAAGTGTTTAGTTGCAATAATGATTTTCCTAAATGGTTAGAAGAATGAGAAAAATATTGTGATATAAGATTGAATAAGACTAATCTTCTTTTGCCCTATAAAATGATGGGTCCCCACAGTAGTATCAACTATCAAGTAGAAAGAAACCAAAGCCAACCGAATTAAGTGAAAATGGGAGATTTTCTTAAACTTTTTCTCGTGGTTGTTCTCCTCCTTATTGCTGCAACAATATTTATCCACAAAAAAAAAACCTATTGCACCAACAACAACAGTCTCTGCCACGTTCGAGTTCGATTTCTGGAAGATGGCCCTCCAATGGCCTCCAGCAATCGCATTAGGGAAAACATATCCTTACGTTCAAATCCGATGAAGTTCACAGTGCATGGATTATGGCATGATAATTTTACCAGCTCTTTCACAAGTTGCCCCGTTCCTCAGAACCCTTTCGATTATAACGTATTCTCTTATCCTGTAAGTAAGGCTTCACTAGCGCAACCTACGAAATAAAATAGTGGGATAACTGAATCTTCACATGAAGAAAGATATTTGGGCCGGTGCAATCATTCTTGGAGTTGCGGGGGGATAGTCAATCACCAGAGATTGTTTGTCAAAACAAAGGCGCACTTCTTTGAGTGTTTCGGCCCCCTTATACCAACGACATGTCAATATCGGCACTTTTGTAGTAGCCGATATTATGGGGTTGTTGATCGTTGACAAGGGAACCGAGATTAGGGAACTTCTGGTGACTGAAGCTTGAGTTAGGGCAGCCAAGATGTCGAACTGGTTGTACAAATCCGCAACCAGTTCAGAGTATCTCACCTGATCATACAGCGACTCTGAGCATCCTCCATGTTTGTGCCACTCATCAATCCAGAACGCCTTGTTCTTGCCGTTGCGTTCGACATTTGGCCAGCAACGGACTAGCCTTTGGCGAAGCTAAGACCACAAAAAAGAGCCCAAAAAAAATGATAAAAAAGAAGTTAAATTTTTTTTCTTGGATATTCTTACTGTAAAAACTTAGAAAAACAAGAAGAGAGAGAGAGAGAGAGCTAGTCCAAGAAAACAAAATTGAATTGCTTTTGACTTCCTCTTTTTTACCATTTTTTTTTTTTTTGTTCTTTTTTGTGGTCTTAGCATCACCAAAGGCTAGTCCGTTGCTAGCTAAATGTCAAACGCAACGGCAAGAACAAGGCATTCTGGATTGATGAGTGGCACAAACATGGAGGATGCTCAGAGTCGCTGTATGATCAGGTGAGATACTCTGAACTGGCTGCGGATTTGTACGACCAGTTCGACATCTTGGCTGCCCTAACTCAAGCTTCAGTCACCAGAAGCTTCTTGATCTCGATTCCCTTGTCAGCGATCAACAACCCCATAATATCAGCTACTACAAAGGTGCCGATATTGACGTGTCGTTGGTATAAGGGGGCCAAAACACTCAAAGAAGTGCGCCTTTGTTTGACAAACAATCTCTGGTGATTGGCTATCCTCCCTCAACTCCAAGAATGATTGCACCTACCCGAATATCTTCTTCATGTTAAGATTCAGTTATCCCACTATTTTATTTCGTAGGTTGCGCTAGTGAAGCCTTACTTACAGGATAAGAGAATACGTTATAATCGAAAGGGTTCTGAGGAACGGGGCAACTTGTGAAAGGCAGTGGACTCAAGCCTCCAAAATTTGGCCCAAAATTAAGGTCCCGAAATAGGTATACATAGGTACGTTATATATTTAATTAGCACTATTATTGAAAATGGAGGTAGATGACTAAGTGGTAAGTTTAAATCTATCTATCTAGCAAGTTCATGTTCAATTCTCATCCCAAGCAATTTTATCTTTTCATTCTCCATATATGATTTTGTTTTCCTTTCGAGTTTTTTTTTTTTTTGGTTAAAAGAACTAGGGCCCGGTTTTATAAGTTCGACTTAGACCCCGAGAATCTAAGAGCCGGCCCTAACTTCAATGCTGGGCTACATCAGTAATGAATGATCAGCTTTGTAGGAGTATATTTTTTCAAATTTTTTTCTTAAAAATATTTTTTTCTGTTTGCATTCAGTTCAGCTCTCTTTGTCTACGGGTAGGGCTGCAAACGAGTCGAGCCGAGCTGAGCTTTGTAGTGTTCGACCTCGGCTCATTTATTTAACGAGCCCAAAACTTGAGCTCGGCTCAGTCGTTAACGAGCCGAGCCAGACTGATTTATTTAACGAGCCTCTTTAAACGATCCGAGCTTATAAAACGAGCCGGGCTTTTGCGAGCCGAGCGGGCTTGTTTAGTAAACGAGCCTAAAACTCGAACTCGAGTTCGGCTCGATCAGTAAACGAGTCGAACCAAATCAAGTCGAGTCAAGTCTTAATGAGCCGAGCCACGAGCTGCTCGCAAACAGCTCGGCTCATTTGCAGCCCCTAGTGGTTAAGGCAGTTTGCGACTTTTAAAAGGGACTAGTGTTAGTGTTGCACTCATTATAGCGACTCCTTCCAGTTCGTTATTTAATTTGAACTTTTCATTTTACTCTCGCGTCCAATTTGTACTCTAAGGAAAAATTCAAATTGATTAGACATCAATTCCCATGTTTTAAGAACGCATTTGTATTGCGAAAAAAATCTAGAAATGTTTATTTCAAAAAAAAAAACAAAATGTAAAGTATGTGCACATTGATAAAGTAGTTATCTATGTCTGATCAACTTGAATGTTCATGAGAATTACCTAATCGTCCCGGCCAAAAGATTAACAGTATTGATCGACTAATAAGACCTGAAGTGAGCCGCGGATATCATATATGAATGTATTGTGTATGAGGTCGCATGTTCGAATTCCACGCAGGTCAACTATCCAAACTTTAACTGGGCTTATGCCCGGTCATTACCTTCAGGACCCCAGAATTAGTCGAAGTGCACGCAAGCTGACACAAATATCCAGTTATCAACTCAAAAAATTTTTTGGCTCAGCTATCAATTCAATTTGTTATAGCAATTCGCATTGTTTTAATTCAAATTTGATTACATCTTTTTAATTTTTTATTTCAGTGATGAATATTTTCTTCTTAAGAGGACAAACATGCACATGTTGCTTTTATTTTCTGGATCACTAAATTTTGGTTTGACAATTAATTTTTATTTATTTTTAACTCTGCTTACACGTTTGGAGGTTGTAATGAAGAAACCAATGAATTTCGGTTGGATAAAAAAACATAAAATAAATAAATGCATGAATATTGGCAGCTCCTGGTTAGTTGAGATGTAGCTTTTCCATGATTCCTTTTACATACCAAGCATTTGTGACTCTGTAGATGGACAGTAAGAACTTGTGATGCACTTCAATGCCAGGCTACATCAGTAATGAATGATCAGCTTTGTAATATATTTTTTCAAAATCTTTTCTTAAAAATCTTTTCTTTTTTTTCTGTTTGCATTCGGTCAGCTCTGTGTCTACGGGCAGGGACGGAGTCAGGAATCTCACTACGCAGGGGCGAATATGTATTCGAGACAAAAAAAAAAAAAAGCATACCAAATTTTAACGAAAATACATTAAACTCAAAAGAGTACAAAATAGCAATACCCGATGCATAAATAATAAGCTTGTTTATAAATTAATAGATTGCAAAAGCAGCAACGACTCACCTCAGCCTATCTAGTGAAACAAGGCATCTTCAATTGCACTCGACACTCCTTTCATGTCACTAAATGCATCGATGATAGAATCAATATCAAACCCCCTTGCAATATCCTTCTCTATGTAAGTGATCAAGAAACTTGCTAAAAGTTCATCCTCCATCCTGTTGCGAAATTTAGTCTTCACACATTTCATAGCTAAAAATGCACGTTCCATTGTAGTTGTCGAAACTGGTAAAGTTAATATAAGGCAAATCAACTTATAGACCAAAGGATATATCGTGGACTTCCTTGTTTTCACCAACACTTTGCACAATCTTCAACATTTTGAGAACCTCTCTTCTTAAAGAAGGAGTCAATTGTTTTTTTGCCCATGATTACCTGACAATAGAATATGTTAGTCTTGTAAATACTTTGCTTTTTTTTTTCCCCAACTTACAAAAAAAAACAAGGCTATAAAAACACTAAACTAATCGCTAAATTAATCCTACTATCCTAATAGGCCCACAAAAGCACTAATTTACGGGTGCTTTGGCAAAAAAACATAAACTGGTTTTTTTGGTTTATTCGTTTCGTCTTTATTCAAATTATTTTCGCAAATGTTAGTTTTGCGGCAAGTTTTCGTAGTTTATTGATTTGTCTGAAAGAAATTGATAAATACCTGTGAGCGCAGCGGAAACTTGAAATCGTACCTTCAACCATTGTTGTTCAAGTGATCGAACAAAGCAGAGAGATCTTCTAACCTATGACCCACGTAATGAACTCCATTGATGGAAACAGACTTGTTCTTATTTTTGGGTTAGGCCAGGGACCCTCTGAATGTGATATTTATAGGCAACATATTCCTACCATTAAGGAAGAGTTGTTTCCAAAAGATGTCTTTCTATATGGGTGTGTCTCTTGATTATGTGTCTATTCCCAATGGATATGACTCTTGATGGATAAATATACCCTTTCACATAGGATGCACCCTTTCACATAGAATGCATCTTTTCATAATAAGACACATTTTTCACAATTAGACACCAAATAATTGGACAATTAATTTATCACTCATAATTCAATTAATAAATAAAAGTGACATGTTGGCCACACCATGTAATTTCTTACATTGTCTCGTCGAGACGAATCTAGAAAGTATAAAATTATGGTCAAAAGACTCAAAAGCTAATTTTTTATTTTTTTTTGAATAAAGCCAAAAATGTTTGGATTAATGAATTATTTTTGGCTTTATTCAAAAAAAATTAATTGTGACCATAATTTTATACTTTTTAGATTCGTCTCGACAAGACAAATCAATAAACCACAAAAACTTGATGCAAAACTAATATTTGCAACAACAAAAAAATTGAATAAAGACGAAACAAATAAACCAAAAAATCAGTTTATGGTTTTTTTGTCAAAGCACCGCATAATCCTAATGAAAGAATAAGTTCATCTTGAACGTAAACTTGATGATTTTTTTTGTCAGCAATATGAAAGAATACCCTAAATCACGAACCCAAAACATATGGATGATTAGCGGGAGGAATGGTCAATAGCAATAAAAAAGATTTAAGATTGAAATCGGTACCTGAATGTCCAACTCCAAAAGGGGGGATCGGAGGGCTTAGAGCTAGCAGCCGCCTTTTTTCTTTCTTTTTTTGAAGAGCCGGCTGTAGCTTAGGTTATTAACGATTGGGAAGTTTTGGGGGAGAAGAAGCGGGACTTGTATTCACACTATTAACTCCTTAATTTTATTATTTGTGTTATCTTAACCCTGGTTGTATAGAAACTAATGTTTAAGGTCACTACTATTTGATTTTTTTCCTCAAAATTCTTTGCAGGGGCGAGGCTATCTATTTGATTTTTTTTTTCAAAATTTTTTGCACGGGCGAGTCTATATACTTCATAGGAAAATTTATTTTTTTCTATATAATAGTAGAGGTTTTTTTTTTCTTGCAGGGGCGACCGCCCCTACTGCAAACGAGTCGAGCCGAGCTGAGCTTTGTAGTGTTCGAACTCGGCTAATTTGTTGAACGAGCCCAAAACTCAAGCTCGGTTAGGTCGTAAACGAGCCGAGCCAGACTAATTTACTTAACGAGCCTCTTTAAACGAGCCGGGCTTTTGCGAGCCGAGCTTTTACGAGCTAAGCTCGGCTCATCTAGTAAATAAGCCCACACTCGAGCTCGGCTCGATTAGTAAATGAGTCGAGCCGAGCTGAGCGACGAGCTGCTCGTCAGCAGCTCGGCTCATTTGCAGCCCTATCTACAAGTATTTGACACTAATGCAATAAACTTTGCGGGGAAAAAGGGTAAATTAAAGACACTTTCAATAATTATGCCAAACGCACCATAAAAAGTGAAATGTGAAAATGTTGAACGTGGAAACTGGAAGACATAACCGAAGGGTTGGTCTCATGGTTAGGGATGACAATTTCCCCATATCCAGTGGATACCCGACCCGCCTCGCCTATATGGAGGAAGGAGTAACCCGGAAATTTTCCCCAATAGGAGCGGGTATGGTATGATATGAAGAAAACCTACTCGGGTATGGAGCGGGTATGATTTTGTAATCCTCACCCCCAAATGCCCGTACCCACCCCTTACCCTCCCCGTACCCAATTATACATACTACATATACTATATGGATGTATTGTGCACCAATGCATAGAACGACACTGTTCCATTAGGAAGGTAAATTATTTCAAAGATTAGCAAACGACACCAGTAATTGCATATATGGTGGAAGAAAATAATTAACGCCAAAGATTTTGGGGTGCATATATGTTCTTGCATGCCATGTATTAAGCTCTTTTAGTTCGAATAGTGAAGTACTTCAAAATAAAGGACATTTAATGGCAACCGTTGTGGCGTGACAATGGCTATGTGATTTGAAAAACGCTAAACATGTCGGGTTAGGGTTGGGAGAATTCTGACACCAACACGAGATGACACGACATGAACACGACACGATGAGAGGTGGGCATTTGTGAAAGGACACGATAACACGACACGACGGGTTAGAGTCGGCTATTTCTAAAACGAAACACAAATATGACACGACATGATAACACGAAAAGCTAAACAGATCAGGTTAGGGTTGGGAGAATTCGGACACGAATATTACACGACACGATGCCGACCCGTATCTGTACCTCTTCTTGTCAATAATGGCCGGGTGACTTCTATAGTCTACTACATCTCGACCAAAAAGACTTTAAAATTAACGATTGAATAAATCTCCAGTGACCCAATAACGTTTGCTAATAGTGATACTTGAAGCTTGCTCTCGGAGAAGACTTTTCACTAATGCATATTTATCTGATCAAAGAAATTGTATCAGTCCACAAATCCTCGATTCACAATATAAAAAATGAATGTGATTGTAATATCTTGCTTCTTTCTTTATGGAACGACGTTGAAACTCCTCAAATGTAAAATAATTTAGGTCATGTAGTACTTTGTGTGTCATGTGGACTATATTTGATTTCGAATCTTATAGATTTTCAAATTTGAACATGTTACCTTTCATTAAATACGGGATGAGAAAAAGAAACAAACCCAAATTTATTCATTGTTAATACGAGACGAGTAATTGCATATATGGTGGACAAAGTTAACTAAAGTAAATTAGTTTCTTTTAATTTCGGCCATTCACTTAGCTTGAAAGATAGGTGTTGCCGAATCAAAAAAAAGATTTGAGTTGTTCTTGAATGCCTTATATTAACAATTGATTTTGAAAAAAAGAAAGAAAGAAAGAATTTAATGACTCTACATACGTTGCATTCGCTAAAAAAATTAATCTTTTCTTTCCTCTTTCATTGAAAAGCAAAGACATTTCATTTAAACTTTCTTTCCCCAAGATTTATGAGACCTGTAATTTTCAGAAGCAACAAGAATGTTCTTGTGAGATGTTCTTGTGACCCTTTTTAGAATTTCCTATCATTTAGAGCAAATCCAATGCAAAATGGAAAATGGCTATAGCCATTGCCATATTTTGGCACCAAAAAGTGGTTTTGTGTCTGTTTTAGAACCACACAGTTCCAAATTTAACCAACTTTTTCCCTCCACCTCACTTTTCATTATTTTTTCAATCCCAATTTAACTACCTATGTCATTTTCAACCCCCGTTATCATCTAATGAGTTTATTATAAATTTAGTTTTTTTAATGGAATTACAAATTTAGTTAATTGGCTACAAATCTTTAAAGGGTGAGTTTCCCACTTGATTTTATCCAAGATTTGATAAAATCACACTTGATTTTATCAAGTGGGGAAAAAATTTGATAAAATCTGACATTTTGCATAGTTTCATAAAATCTGAGATTTTTGCAACATCTCTGATTTTATCAAACTTCTTCCTCACTTGATAAAATCACACTGAAATTATGCAAAGGTAACACAAGTCCTAGAGGGGGGGTGAATAGGACTATCAACTAAAAAAATAATGATTTCTTGTGAGAGTCAATCACCCAAATTCCATGGCAATTCAAACAAACCAACAAGTGCAATATGGATAAATCAAAGTAAAGAGATAAGACACGCAATATACGTGGAAACTACTTAGAGTCTAAACACCCTAAGCATAAAACCACGGCCTTACTCTACTTCTATTCCACAATTCAAAAGGTTTACAAGAAGTCAAAGCTTAGAAATTTTACCCACAAACACCTTGCTTTTCCTAACTCCAACTCTTGATGTAGCACCCCGTGCTCCTTCTTGAATCCATGGACACCACGAGAGTCGCCATCTCAATTTCCGTATCGCAACGGCTCCGGATCAACCGGCCAAGTAGACTTGAAGGCAACCAAACATGACTTATGAAAAAGATTGGATTTTTATGAAGATTTTTCAAAACAAAATCAGTCTAGAGTCAATCCATTGATAGGAAAGCACTAGATTGAAAAAGATGATTGAAACAAGTTCAAATCATCAAGAACATCAAGTTCACAAAAAGAGAGAAGGGAGAAGACTTTCTCTCTCTAAAAAGTGGGCTGATTTTTTATGAAGTGGTTCCCCTAAAATGAGAGAAGAAGAGTTTATATAGTGCCAATTTCGTGCTCCCAAAGATAGCCACTCAAAACATGACATTTGGCCACTTAAAGAGTTGACAGACGCTTGCAAACGCTCCGACAGGATTAAGACATTTGGCACACTGTAGGCTGTCCATTGACACGCGTCTGAGAAACGCTTGGAGACCCTTTTAAAAAGACTTGGATGGACAAGATTATAACACGTGTCAAAGGATCCCACAAGATGAGCATGCGTGTGCAGACTCAAGCAAACGCAGCAAGACTAAGGCTTAAAACAGTACACAAGACATGGGATTTTAAAGAAAGAACAATGCACAAGCTAAGCCAAGGACACGTGCGATAAAATGAGGCATTTTGAAAGACTTAAACGTGAAGATGATATGCATGGATATTATACCTTTCCGGATAGGCCTCGAAAAGATTGGGGCGGCTTTAAACTTGAGTCTTGACAATGAAGCTTGAACGCACAAGAGTGGAGCGTCTAGACTCAATCACTTAGAAAACTACCACCCAAACCCAACAAAGATTACAAACTCAAATGGTTCGATAAAACCCAGAAATCGCCAATAAACCTAACACACACTTGATTTTATCAAATCTTGATTTTATCACACTTGATTTCAATACTGAGTGGGTACCACGTGGTACCCCTTTGGCGCATCTACGCCGCCCATTTTTACTTTAGGCAGTCCGGATTTGGAGAGAGAAAGAGGAGAGAGAGTGTTTTAATCTCAGTCGTTCAACACACTTTTGGACGGCCTGGATGCAACGTTCGGATACCACGTAGGCTCGGCCATGTGGTACCTTGTAGGTACCCAATTTTTTTTCCAAATAGTGACTCAAGGGATGTAAAGCTTGCTTGCTGCTAACTGAGTTTCCCATTTGATAAAATGGGAAACTCATAAAATCAAGTGGGTGATTTTAGCAAATGAGGAAATTAGACGCTAAAATCAACCCATTTTCCTTTGCTAAAATGGGTTGATTTTAGCACTTGGTTTTCTCATTTGCTAAAATCACTCATTTAATTTTATGAGTTTCTCATTTTAGCAAATGGAAATTATTGTATATTGTTTTGACTCGATTTGATTATTATTTCTTGTTTTGAGCTAGGTCATTGAATTTTAGTTTGACAATTAATTGTTTAACAAAAAAAATAATTAATAACACTCTTGCTTACAGGTTTTGAATTTTGCAGAACAAAAAGTCTAGGTTATTTTCTGGGTATCTATGTGGTACTGATTAAACTAATTATCCCAAGGGTTTGATAAAGTGGGCATGAGAAATTAATACTCCCCCGTCCCCATTTTATAGTCTCAGTTAGCACTTTTTGTTGTCCCAAAAAAATTGTCCCATTTCAAAACTAAATGGACAATAGGTAATGAATTCTTTTTTTTACCCTTCCATTTGAAATTAGTACTACTAAAAAAGTAAGAAAATGTAATGATTGAAGGGTAAAATGAGAAAAATATATTTTTAAAAGTGTTCACTTATTTAGTTGGAATCCCCAAAAGGGACCATAAAATGAGAACGGAGGGAGTAAGTACTTGACCATGAGGTCGCATGTTAGAACTACATGGAGGCCAACCATCCAAACCTTAGCTGGCAGTTATGTTTGATCGTTTCCTTCAGGACCCCGGAATTAGTTGAGGTGCGCGCAAGGTGACCCGAATATCCGCTTATCAATCTTGGCTCACCTATCAATTCAATTTGTTATAGCAATTCGCACTGTTTTAATTCGATTTGATTACGTATTTTTTATTTTTTATTTCAGTGATGAATATTTTCTTCTTGAGAGGACAAACATGCATGTTGCTTTTATTTTCTGGAACACTGAATGGTGGTTTGACAATGAATTGGTTTTTTTTACTCTACTTGCACGTTTTGAGTTTGGAAAATGCTAACCCGAGCCCCCACAGGGTAGAGGATAATTAATATGTAAAAGATATATCGATATCGAGGAAAGTATATTGTTATTCATAGAAGTTTATTGCATTGTTCGTATTGTTTGGTCGAGAGTTTTGAAAATAATATTTTGAGAAATGTTTTTTAGATAGTGTTTGGATGGATTTTTGGAAAGAGTAATTATTAGAGAGAGATAGAGAGAGAAATGAAAATAATGATTGGAGAGAAGGGTAATAAGTAGAGAGATAAATGTGAGTAATGAGAGATGGGGAAATAATCTTTTTGGAAATTTTTTTAGAAATGTGAAAAGAACACAGTCCCATGTAAATTTTCAGAAAAATCACAGTATACGAATGTAAATTAAAAATAGTAGTATTTTTTAAAGGGTGTGAACTGTGGATTGGATAGTACATGGCTACATGCCTACATGGGATGTCTTGAGTTCTGAATTGGTGAGTTTGAATTTCGTATAGGGGGTGCCAACTGTGAATTGAATGTGATTGAAAATTAGGCTATGTTTTCCACACACAAAAATGTTGCTTGGCTTTTTTGGCGATTTTTTTGGTTCTCTTTATTAAAAAAATTACGTTTGTTAGATTTGCATTTAATTTTTGTGGGTTATTGCATCTCAACAAGAAGAATTGGAAAAACAAAAAATTATGACCGAAACCCTTATTTAAAAAATAATAATTCACAAAGCCGTGCTAAATTTTGAATATGTTTCAAGTACTTTTTTAACTTTTGCAGTTGTATCCATAGTTGTGTTCTTATCATCGCTCATCGTTATTACAATCTAACAGAATAACAAAGGTAAGACGTCGCGCACCCCTTTATTTATTTTAACAAGATTTGATGCTCAATACCTACATTATCAACCTTTCATTATTTTAGGATGATAAAACATATTATAGTATGAAAACCAAAACTAAAGATGTAAAAAACAAAATCAAAAGAGAACAAAATCAGAGATGGGAATGTTACACAATGCTGCCATATTTTCACTGTTATCAAATAAAACATAATATAACCTCGAACAAAGACTAGGTATTGAAAACTAAGTTGACGTAACTGAGGGCTTAATCACTTAAAGCACTTGGCATCCAAAAGAGCCTCTCCCTCGAACGGCTCCTGATCCTCTATCATCTGATTGACCCTCTCCTTCTGGGCTTCGTCCGATAAGTCAACCTTAGTCCACTCGTAGAGCTCCATGTCATAGCACTCGTCCATCACAAATTGAGGGATTTCCTGGCCACGGAAAAGCCATAGCCCCTTCACCTTGAACGGAGGCTCTGAGCCGATCACCAACATCTTACCGAAGGCATACTTACGAGCCAGGTCCATCCGTTGGAGGAATCCACCGACCTTGTTCAAAGTGACAAATGAGACGGTATTCTCATCGTTGTACTTGTAATTGCAAAACCAAAGAGAGTATCCCTCCGGATCATACATGTCCCAGAAACCTGCAAAAGATAAGACTTCGTTAGATGGATGATGTGTGTCTACGCCTTTTCTTTTTTCTTTCATCAAAATGTCTTGGCCACATCCAGGGCAAAACACCTGGTAAGACTCATAACAAAGGAAATAGCGGAGCACACATGCCTAGCCAACTCAAAGTTTCATCTTAAACATGCATATGAATAACTTGATATCATTTCATTAGCTAATGCCCCCTTAGTATTGAATTAGGACAACAAAAAGTGAGTGGTGTTTGGTAAAAAAGATGCAAAAATACAGGCGAAAGGGGATTTCAGTTCACCCCGAAAAAAATTACACAACAAAAAATTATTATCCCAAAGAAAGAGAAATCAAAATCAGAAAATGGGAGGGAAACCATCAGAAACCAAAAGATTATCCCCAAAAGCTTATGAAGCTGTACGGTCCGCATCATGGTTTTGGTCATTCATTGACCACATCACTTGGCTCCTCCTCCACAAACTCACACACGCAATGTATAGAGATACAAAACACAGAATTAAGTGATAACAGAGAGGAACAAGAAATACAAGTAGCATCCTGTAACTTTTGTGATGGGTTTATTTTGTTGAGCTCGTCGATTTGATTTGACCATACAACAATTGGACATCGATAACCACATGATTGAATTATGAGTTGTAATTTTTTATTTAAAGAGAAAAAAAAAACGTATCCAAAACAAGGATGAAAATCAAAGAACCATTTGGTTAACCCAGAAAACAGAAACAAAAACAAGAACTCAAGAAAACAAACCAAGATCCAAGAAATCAGTGAAGAGGGCTCAGAAAAAATATGGGTATGAGAGTCGTATCAGCACAGATTGATGTAAATCAAATCAGAGTGGTGCATGACTGTATTCCTCCTCATTGCCCCAACCAAAAGTCAAAATCCTAAACCAAGTGCTGAGCGTGAAGATTGTAGAACTACAGACGAACTCGATTACACTAGTGATGATGGGTAAGTACGAGCGATTTTTAGGTAAGCAAAAAGAGGCGAGCACGGAGACTTGGAAAAAGAAGACGAAACGTCAAGTGAATGTAATACCTTTGATTGCAACTTCACGGAAGTTGGTCTTTGTATTTGAGTACAACCTCTTCCAATCATCCAGTATCATCTTACTTGGGGGCAGTAGATCAAGTGGATTCTTCGGTTTGGGCTTTGGTGCCTCCTCTTCCTCACCATCATCTACTTTCGGCTTAGCTTGTTCCTTCTTGGCTTCTTTATTTGGCTCCTCCTTGGGCTTTGGTTTAGCAGCTTCCTTAGGCTCGGAAGGCTTCTTCGAAGCAACAGGAAAAACCTTTTCAGCCTGCTTTACCTCACCTAATATCTTGCGGAAATTCGGTTGATTAATCATGGTCCAAAAGTATCTCTCAACGTGTGGGAACTCGGCAGTAAAGCTCTTAGTCATGACCCTCGTGAATCCCGGAAGCAAGTTCAATGTCATAATAATGTCAGCAAGGGTCACAGCATGACCAACCAAATAAGTGTTTGAAGCCAGATATGTGTTCAAAGCACCAAGAGATCTCTTCAACTGAGAAATAGCAGCTTCCTCAGCCTTCAAACGACAACACAAAAGGATAAGTAAAGAGAGCCAAATACAAAAGAAACTAAATGTAAACAATGGAACTTAAAGATGAACCCACCCAACCCCCGCACCAAAAATGATCAAACATTTCTAATGGAGAAAAAGGAAGAAAGAAAAGGATAGTGATGGGTAAATGCCAATTGCCTGCAATCTACGGATTTGAATAACTCCATTTTAAGATTAAAGAATTCTTGCTATGGGGCCCTACACTAAACCCCCAAAACAAAAATACGAAGTAAACAAAGATACGAAGTAAACAAAAGGTTTAAAATGACACTGGAGGTCTCCCGGAGTCATTATAACTTTAATTCACTCCATAGAGATTGTGACTGAAAAGATTACATACTTCAAATTCTGTCGCCATTATTGGCAATAATCTGTTTCAAAACTTTCAGAAGATCTAAACTGGGGTCATTATATTTTTAGTAGCTCCATGAGTAAATAGATCGCTATAGATACAAGAATCCTACAAGTGGGGCAAGCTTTCATACATAATTTTCTACCATCACTTCGTAAAAACAGAATGTGTAGCAACACTGCCTGAATACATATTTAACTAAAGTATGATGCTATGGAACAGAATGCAGCAATTGAAGCAAAAAAAGCGTCCAAGGAGGCATGATGATTCTATCAAGAGTGGGGGGAAACAGAAAAAGAAAAGAAGGGGAATTATGGTATTCGCATAGCACCGAGAAGTATGATGTTAGAGGAAAGGGGCTGGAGTGGTGGGAGGTAGAGGATTGGATGATAAGAGCCTATAATAATTTAGGGTATCTGTCAGACCTTTGGGCTTTCTCCTTCGATATCTTTTGTGTAGGGATTTTTCAGTGGCCATGTTTGCTGAAATGGGTGGTGCCATGCCATCTTCCCTAATCTAACAACACTAACACATAAAAAAAGAAATTACTTCTTTTCACAAGTCAAAAATATCAAAGGATATGAGAATCCTGAGATAAAATTTCACACTTCACATTCCACCACCACTTACTAGCAACAACAATGATTTAGGAGAACTGAAAATAAGGGTAATCTACTCTCTTTCCCGTCCCAACAAAAGAAGAGAAAGACAAGTAGACAATTATTAACTCACCGGGGGAAGGAAAACACCCGATCCCATTCTTGGAAAGAACCATTTTGAAATATTTTCATCAATCTCCATTGCTGAAAAATCTATCCACTGCTCAATATGGGCCTAGAAAAGCAAGCATACACATTACAAATATAATTCTCATAAAAATGGAAAGTTTCCTTATTTCCAGTGTTGACATTAGAAAATAAAATTTCTTTGACTAGAACCAAGTACATATTTAACTCGAAGAAAAGTTATAAAACCAACGCAAATAAACAAATCCTACATATTCTATTAATGACGAGCCATAAAGAGGATTGTCAGGCACCAAGCGAGCAACTGCAGCAACCAATACAAACTTGTCAGTAACCATGACAATGGGGCAGGCAGAGGAAGAAAAGAAGCAAGAATACAGTCTAACCATAACGTGCTATGGCATTGCTCTCGAAAATGGGGCCATCAGGAGTTTCCAGCACAGGAATCTATACATCAATAAAATATATTTCATCAGTAATAAATAACAGCTGGTTGCTTATGATCTTTAAACCAAAACTTTTACCTTCCCGAGGGGGTTCATCTTAATAAACTCTGGGGTTTTATTTGACACCCCATTGGTAAAATTTGGAGCTAGTTCAACTTGGACACCACTGTACTCTGCAGTGATGATTGCCTTCACAGCGTTTTTGTTTCCTTTCTGTGCATGCAAGATCTACAAAATAGAACAGAAAACCATATGCGTTTCATTTCTTAGAAAATGACCAAATTTAATGAAAGGACTCTTTCATCACAATTTTTTATGGACCTATATAATGATTCAGACTGACTAACTGATATTGCAGGAGGGGATGTTGAACTCCAGATGACACAGTACACATCCTATTGAAATACTAGTGAATAATATACAGAAAGCATGTCACTGTATCGCACGGGTCAAAAAAATGGACATATCCTAGCTGCCTATGCGACTCAAGTGTCTGCAGTGGGGACTGAGCCTAAAGCTGATAACTAACTTGTTATGTGGTAAACATAAAATAACATGTAAGAAATATTCAAAATCCAAATACATATAATCTCACAAAGAAATACGAGCAAGTAAATATTCAAAATCCAAATACATATAATCTCACGAAGAAATAAGAGCAAGTAAATACTCAAAATCCAAATACATATAATCTCAAGAAGAAATACGAGCAGGTTTTAAGCAATACACAACATAAAAATAGAGAGCACAAAGAAAACTTTAAATTGACTCGAGCCTAATGCAGCTAATTAGTAAAAGGAACCAAGTTATGCTCTGTCAGTCTAAACATCGGCTTTTCCTGTTTTGTTATCACTTGCAAGTTAGAATTAAGGTTATAATTTCTTTATGAAAATTTAATTCCTTAAGAGACATAAAACAAGTTGTAAATATGTTTGTGTAGCTTTTTTTTAGCTAAATACAAGTTGAAAATGATTGGTTACATAAGTTACAGAATAAAAAGTTGTTGATATACTCCATTTGTTTAGCTTTTTTAGCTAAAATAAACGTTCAAAGCGATTGGTTACACAAGTTACAGAACAACTTATTTTCAAATGAATGTCTACATGGACCTTAATAACCCTACCAAAGCACTCCTAAAAAAGTGCTTTTTTGAACAGGTATTTAAAATTCCAAATAAGGCAGAAAAACTATAAATAGGAGCTTATAATAATCTAGAAAAGCTGACAATTGCTGCCCAACATCATTCATTGACCTATAGTGAATAGACTAGATAAGTTAGATTACAAGTAGGGTTGCTAAACAAACTAAGCTACTCGAGTTCGAGCTCTGATTCTTACATAAAGAATCTTAAACTTATTTAGGAGCTAATTAAAGTGTCAAACCAAGCTGGAACAAGCTACTACTTGGTTCATTAAGCTTTGATAGCTAAAATTTCAAGTCACTCGTGTTCGGCTCCATTAAAGCTCGTTTGAGATAAACTCGTCTCATAAACAAGCTAAGCTTGAACATATTTTAAAAGCTCGTTAAGTTTACAAACCAAGCTTGATCAACCACTTGCTCAGATCATTCAGCTTGTTTATCGCCCCTAATTACAAGTGCTAAAACATGGAGCCTATGTAGCACGTACACGAATACGGACACGGACATGGAAATTCTAAAAAATGGGCACGGACATGACGGGGGTCACAACAACAGTAATTAATTAATTAATTATATAAATATATTATATATGTATGCAGTAATAGTTATATACATAAATATGTACACTTTTGTTTTGATATGTAAGATATTTACATAGTTATGTAATGGTATATACGCACATATATACATGTGAGATATGCACACGCACAAAACGGAGATATATACATTGAATATATACCAGTACATACATATATATGTGTGTGTGTGTGTGTGTGAATATACATCAAGAGAGAGGGAGGGAGAGTGAGATAGTGAGAGTCAAAGAGTGTATATATGGGGCACGAGTGTCCACGCCGGGTCCCCCGAGTGTCCCCTCCAAAAAAAATAATTAATTTAAAAGACACGCCACGTGGCGTGTCCAATACGTGTCCCCCAAGTGTCCCCATACGGTACACTGCGAGCTCTAGAAGTGTCAATGCTACATAGAATGGAGCCAACGTAATTACCCTTAAACTGAATTCCAATGACTCACTAACAAAGATACTGCGCAAATGAAATTTATAAATGCATGAATATACAAAGGGCGATTTAAGAAGTTTGATTTATACACTTATATCAAATCATGCAATGCACAGTACAAAACTGATCACCCAGTACTAAGAACAGATGCGACTTACCAGCGCCATTTCTTTAACAGAGAAGACGTCTGCTTTAACAGCACTAAAAACCAATAAACAAAAGCAGATGTCAGGATTCAGGAAAATAATCGCGATCAAATTGAAACAGAGGACACTGAATACAGTGGATCGATGTTTCACACACACACAGAAAGATTGGACCTCAGAATAGGTGTGCTCCTTCCGAAGCAGGGGCGCTGCTATTGAGCGGGAGAGGGAGAAGCAACGCTAGGGTTTTGGGGGGAGAGAGGGAGAGAGTCCAAATCTAGGGGGTTTTTAAACTGAATTGTATTTGGACTGTGGAGTAGTAGGTGAGAATAGAAAGAAAAAGATGCCATCGATTTAATTTTAAAAAAACTAGAAAAGACAATAATATGTGTCCATAGACATTATAGTAATTGAGTTTAATGAAGGAAAATTTATTATTAAACATAAAAAGTACTCCCTTTTAAAAAAATAAAATTACTTTTTTTAACTTTAAAAAGTATACCTTTTTTTAAGAAAAAAAAAAGGTATAAAAATAATTAACGCTAAGAAAAATTCATAACAACGCAAAAAATAAGTCAATTTAAACGTGCTAATAACGAACTGGGTTATTACTTATTAGTGGTTATGGATACATATCGTTTTATCTTTTATGGTGCATAATAGTAGATTAACCCTGCAATAATAGTCCCATGCTATATGACAGGTGTCTTAAATAAATAAATAAAATGGTATGACTTTTTGAATATTTAAACTTTGATATATGGTAGGATTATTGTATATTCCCTACGGCCGTATTTCACTTATCAGGTACGAGCATCAATACGATGTATTCAAAATAAAAAATGATAGATGTACAACAAAAGTCTTCAACAAACGTGTGTGGCTCCACTCACCATGTGAATCTGTTGGAGACTTTTGTTGTACGTCTATCATTGTTGATTCAAAATAGCCATATAATCGGAGTTTGCTTGAGATTTTTTGCCATGGAGATTCATTGATATAAATCTTCTTTAAACATAGAATATAATGTCACGGATATGTGGTATTGGTAATCCAATTGTTCTTAGTAGGATATCATTATGTAAACTCTGGGATTATATATACTCGAGTCGGACACGTGCTCGATGATGGTCACCGTATATTATACAAGATACGATACGATACGATTTTCCTAAAAATTTATTGTTGTTTTGTTGATTAACGAGGTCAATTTTGTCAATGAGCATCGGTAGCGTTCCAATTACTCTATAGCCAATGTCGTCGCCTCTAATACTTTCATATAATTTATATTGTTGGAACTTATGACTCATATGAAGAGATACCGGGAAGTTCTAATGAAAGGCCAGTGCGAAGCGAAGCGACCGAGCGGGGCATCTGCCCATCGCGAATTCAACTGCTGGGCTGGGCCGTAGGGCCGAAGGTTTGGGGGGTGCAGGGGGGCCCGCGGTACGGTATGGTGTATTTTAGGGTTGGAACAGGGTAAACGTTACAATTACTCTCTATTGTATAAAATCCTAGTCAATTGATCATAATAATATACTCACTCTCGCTCCCGTGGACGTACCTGAATTTTGGGAAACCGTGTAAATCTTGCTATCATTCTTCTTTACTGTTCTTATTCATTTATTCTATGTATGGTTGATTTAGAGCTAACATATATTTTAACTGTTAATCCCGTAAATCTAGACTCGTTATTTATTAGTGTATTCAATCATATCACCATCAATTTTGATTGCTTCCCTTTGTTTCTTTAAATAGTGTACGTCAAATGTTTCATGGGTCCAATATTGCTACGCAGGTTTTTATATCACTATCAATTTTGATTGCTTCCCTTTGTTTCTTTAAATAGTGTCCATCAAATGTTTCATGGATCCAATATTGCTATGCAGGTTTTTTTATTCTAATATAATAATATTGTGGGTTCTGTAAAACAAATACTCCATCCGTCTCATACTGTTGACACTCTTTATTTTTCTAGACGTCTTGAATAATTGTTTATAATTTATAATTATTAATTTTTTTATATTTAATATAGATCTTGTTTGATAGATCTCAATTAGTTTAACTAAACAAAGTTGTTAGAATGACAAAAAATATTATAGATCATGAGATATAAATAATTCTTTGAGATATTCAAAAAGGTAAAGATAACCAACAATATGGGATGAAGGGAGTACAATGCGGTGGTTATCATTAAGCATATTATTGTATTTTCAGGGCCGGAGATCCTTTGTTCCGGATTTTCCTCTGTGCCTCTGTGCCAAGGGATTTTCAGCCATTGGATCACTTGAAAATAAAAAAATAAAAAATAAAAACATACAATCTAATGACCCAAACTCCCTCGGCACAAAGGCACGGGAAATTTGGGAACGGATGATCTTACACATTTTCAGAGGCATTGTAACTGATTGTGCCTTAGAAATGCGACTCCCCTCTGCCTCATGAGTTGAATTGCCCAAAAAAAAAAAAATCATGCAAAAATGAAAGTTAATTACCTAAAAGAAATCACATCGTCCATCGAAGCTATTTTCAAATTGGCTCAATTAAAGCTCACACGATTAGCTTAAGTCAGTTTTCGAGTCGATGTATTTCGAGATAATGAAAATTAATTACCTATAAGAAATGAGATTGGCTCAAGACTCAAGTGAAGCTCATACGATTGACTTAAGTCAGTTTTTGATTGATTTGGTTTTTTTTCATTTAATTGATTTGGTTTTAGGATGACAATATCGATGTTTGATTGTTGTGATTTTGATAAGTGCATGTTTTTTTTTAGAATGACAATATCGATGTTTGATTGATATGATTTTGATAACTGCATGTTTTTTTCATTTAATTGATTTGGTTTGATTTTTGGATGACAATATCAATATATGAAGGGCAAAGTTGGAATGAGTGAATTTAAGATTTCCGCTCTTTGTACTTATCAAACAGCTTATCTGATTCAGTGCTTTAAATTCAGTACATATCAAACAGCTTATCAGCTTAAGAAATTCAGCATTCAGTTTTCAGTACTTAATTTTCAGTTTTCAGCTTTATCAAACAGAGCCTGAGTCAATGTATTGTGAGAGAATGACTTATCTCATAAAACGGAACAATTTGATAAAATCTACTAAAATTAACATTTGGCTTCCTCATTTGCTAAAATCAACATTTTTAGCGGATGTTCTTAAATGGAAAACTCATTTGAGTTTAAGTTGATTTTAGCAGATATTAATTTTAGTAGATGTCATTAAATGGGAAACTCATTTGAGTTTAAGTCAAAAACATATTACATGGGAAACTCTTTTGAGTTTAAGTCAAAAATTAAAACAGGCCTAAATTTAAAATAATATTAAAACTCATTAAAATTTCAAATCAAAGCTTCAACGATAACACTATTGGGCTTGTTAGACTTGTTTATTGGCCTAATCACAATACGGAAATTATTTGGTGTTGCTTGCCATGGTACAAAAGTGAGTGGGCCACATTTCTAGATTCAGTAGTAAGTGGGTGCAGGTTGGATCCATTTGAGTGCCAGAGCAGCAAATAATTTTCCCAGCGCGAGAGAGAGAACGAGATCTCTTTCCTGCGTCTTTCTTCTTCTCCTTCGACCGATTCACCAGGGAGTGTCTGTCCACGCGTGTAGAGAGAGAGAGAGAGAGAGAGAGATGGCGAGGAGACCGGACGAAGAGTACGATTACCTGTTCAAGGTGGTGTTAATCGGCGATTCAGGCGTGGGCAAATCCAACCTCCTCTCCCGATTCACCCGCAACGAGTTCTGCCTCGAATCCAAATCCACCATCGGCGTCGAATTCGCCACCCGCACCCTCCAGGTCTAAAACCTACTCTCTCTCTCTCTCTCTCTCTCTCTCTCTCTAAAATCTACTCTCATTTTCATTTGCTGTGATCTCTCATGTGTTCACTTGAACTCCGAGTAGTAGTTATTTGTATCTCTGTATCTCTCATTTTAGTTTGTAAGTGATTTGTATTTGAATTTCTGATTTATTTGTGCAATCGCTCTTGAACTGTTCGACTTCAACTTCCAGTACTTGGAATTATGCATATCTATTTCTCTCTCATCGATTTGGTGATTTGTTTATGATTCTGGATCTTGTATACTGTGAATTTGTTTGGCATGGATCTGGATTCGTACATAATCCTGGCCTGTTCTTATAACCTAGGCTGTTGGTGAAGCATGGCAGAAAAACCTCGTTAAATAACATCACGATAAACAAGTCCAATAGTCTCAATAGCCTTATAAATGTTTGTGTTTTGCAGTGTTATCTTTAGAGGCCATTCAAAACATGTGTGTATATTTAATTTCACATCTTACAGGGATCATGGTGGTCATTTTGGCTCGTCTTCTTGTAAGGTTTCGTAATTTGGATAGACGCTATGTCTGCATATCAGTCATTGGTTCTGTTGTTAGAAGTGTTTCGATGTCCATGAAACTCCCAACTCTGAGCCAAAATGGTCTTGTTTGGACAACTGTATGAACATAAATAAATAGTTAGGAATAAGGAATCTTTTGTGTGTTTTTGGTTCATGAACCTGATGGTCCTTGATGTGTAGAAGCTCAGACCATGAATTGGTTTCTGCCTTTCTGGTTGGGGTTCCCTAGCCCGTTGAAGCTGTGATCGACTCAAGTCGGGCGTGGCTGAAAAAATAGTGATATTTATCACTATCACCTTTGTTCAAAGAATTCTAATGCTTTAAGACCTTTAAGATCTAGGACGCAGCATTTGGAATTACCTTTGTAAGTCTGGAAGATTTTGGGCCGTTTCTGCCTCCAGAATACTAGGATACCTTTGACCACTGTAGTCCCAACTTTGATTGTGTTTTTTTTTTCCTACTTGTTTCTACATGCAAAGGGGAGGTTATGAAATTTACTAGTGATAAGTTGTATGTGTTGTGTTTGCGCTGATGAAGGTATGCTTTAGTGTTCCTTGATTTGTAATACTTCTTGCATTCCATTGTATTCTTAAGTGGGTTACTTATTTATTTTGGATATATTCTTTATGTTTTTTTATTTTTATTTTGTATGATTACTGTGGTACCACAGTAGATGCAAAATAATGGCACAACAGTACCCGATATCTATATCAATTCAAGGACACTGCCTGCAAGTTGCAACCTAGTTAACTGCTGGTAACGCATACCTTGTAACTGGAATTAGCCCTGTGATTAACAGTTGTATGACCATCTTTCTTTCTTTCCTTCCTGAAATACTTTGTTGCTCAAGTTTTGATTTCATTTTCCGTGATTGCTTCGGTGCTGAAATGAGGTTTTCCTATGCTGATGAGATCTTGTATATTTTTTAGGCCCAGGCATAGAAAGTTTGTGATTGTAATTGGTATTCAGTAAACCCATTTGCAAAAATGACACTATGGGTACTGATCTTTTTCTCACTGATTGCTGCCTTTTTCCAGGTCGAGGGTAGAACTGTGAAGGCTCAGATATGGGACACAGCGGGACAAGAGCGATACAGAGCAATCACCAGTGCCTACTACAGGGGTGCATTGGGAGCTCTCTTGGTTTATGATGTGACAAAACCGACAACTTTTGAAAATGTCAGCCGTTGGTTGAAGGAGCTGAGGGACCACGCGGATGCCAACATTGTCATCATGCTTATAGGGAACAAGACCGATCTGAAGCATCTCAGAGCAGTTGCCACAGAGGATGCTCAAGGCTATGCGGAGAAAGAAGGACTCTCGTTCATTGAAACATCAGCACTAGAAGCAACAAACGTGGAGAAGTCTTTCCAAATGATTCTCTCAGAGATATACCGGATAATTAGCAAGAAGTCACTCACTTCAGAGGATTCAGTGCCTGCTAGCATAAAAGAGGGAAAAACTCTTGCTGTTGGAGGCCCCGAAGCTAATACAAAGAAGGCTTGCTGCTCTTCGTCTTAAAAGGTTGTTATAGTTTATTTGAAATTTTCTTTCGATTAATATTCTCTCATTAATCCCCCTTCCAGTTTCTTTTGATGGACCTATGCTTATGAATCTCATATTTTTTGGTTTAAATTCCATACTTATGTTTGTGCTAATGTTGTCGGAATGGTTAAGGGCCGGGTTCTTTTGTGAATGCAACAGTTGCATGAGATATGTTGCATCTTTTGGACGAATTTTAGTGTATAAGCAAAGTTGATTGAAGGTATAAAGTGGCTGCATTTTGAAGTTGAGTTTTCTAGGGTATTGAGTTTTATAGTATGCGTTTACTTTGAGATTCTTGCTACAGAGGAACTTGCATTGTGCATCAACGCTTTCTAGTTTTTGTCCACTCTTTTTTCTTTTTTTTTCCCGGCGAAAGTCAATAGAAAAGAGTCAATTGTAAGTGTCAGGGATTCTAGCTCTAATAGCTCGGACACGCACTATTTCTCCATTTTGAAGGAAAATTAAACCCGAATTTCATTTTCCACTTAGTTTTGTTCTCTTTTTGAGAGAGAAGTTATCGAATTCAGAATGAAAGAACCTGGGGAGAAAACTAAAGCATAAGATCTGGCTTACTTACCGATAAAAATCGGGGGAGAGAAAGATGATCTGGCTGATTTGTTTAACGAGTGTAATTTATTTTAGCTCACTACATGTAGTCGAGTATTTCTTTTCTTGATGAATTCGTAGCATCTTTCCTTCCTCTCTTTTTTTTTACCTGTGCGTCTGGATGACTTTTTAGGTACTTTTAGAGCAGTATGTGACGTTGTTTAGGTGATACCTCCGCTAGCGAACGGTGATTTCAGGATTAGTCAAAGAACGCGTGAGCAAATCTAAATATATATAATGAAAAAAGAGATTTATTGGTACGCATTTTACCCAGTCAAAGGTTTATTGCTACACATACTGTAAGGATCACCTTTGTCTTTACTGTAATTGTGGTTATACCAATAACAAAATTTATTGCTGCTTATTACTTGGTTCAGAATAGTACTCCTACATGAAAATTGAAATTACCACATGTTATTAGAGCATCCCCACTTCTTTATCAAATCTTTCACCAAACTCAAATCTGAGTAAAAATCATAAAAAAATTCACTCCACTTATTCACCAAATTTGGATCCAAAACCAAATTTTCAAGGCTCTTTTTTTGCACTTTTATTTACCCTTTTGTCATTCAATGTTGTGGATTAAATCTCCACTTTACAATTTGAGTAAGGATTGGAAGGAGTCTTACCAAATCAAGTTTTTACCCAGTTTTTTTACTCAAATTTGAGTAAAAATTTGGGTAAAGAGTGGAGATACTCTTAGTACTTCGGAAGCCTTTTAAATACTCTCCTGTAGCAGAGTTTTTTTTTTTGGTCAAAATTCTTCCCTTTATCAGCACTTCAATTATTCTCCTAAACTGTTTTACAGATTGAGGGGTGTTCCCTAACTTGGTTATTTTGATTTTTTTTGTGTGAGAGCTCGAAAAATGCGTTGGCTTTTTGTGATTTTTTATGTGATGTATTGTGAGTGGAGGACCTATCTCGAAAAACGTAAAAAATTGGTTTTTGGCTTTTTGAGTTAGTAGAACGGGGTCTGACTGCTGTTCAAAAAAATTGTTTTATAGACGGATTTTCATGATTGGTTTTGGGGTTTTTTTTAGACGACTTTTAGTCCCCGTTCCATTAATTCAAAAAGCCAACTTATTACGGTCTTTTAGGCAGGTCATTCTCTCATAATAAATCACATAAAAAGATGTGAAAAACTAAAAAAACTCCTCAGTGGAACACCCCCTACGGTTTTTTAGGCAGGTCATTCTCTCACAATACGTGGGTATTTTCAAAAAAAAAACCTACGTGGGTTGAGCCTACTAAAGAATGGTAAGCTGCTTTTTTAGGGGTTAACCATTACTTAACAATCGTGGTTAATCAATCTAAATCAGGTAAAGTAAAATTAAAACTTATTTTATTTTTCGTTATCAGTAAATATTTTATAGTAACTTTTAATCAAAGTTTTTTATTTTTTTCAGATCATGTCCGCAAGAAAAATTTAAAAAGCCTTTCTACTTTGATTATTCTAATCTTTCATAAATCCTTCATACTCCAGTATTTAATCATATTCTAATCCTTCATAATGTATTAGAGTACTTAAATATTCATCTCAACGAGTAAATAAAAAAAAATGTATAAATTATATGTTTTAAGTATAACGGTTATCTTCTGGTTCTTTCTCAAAGGAGACCAGGATTTGAGTCTCAGTAGAGGCAAGACATTTGGGGTTTCCCATAGGGATGCACACCGGCCCGGTAGCCCACCCAACTCAGCCCAATATTTTATGGTTTGGGATACAAATCTAAGCCTATAGGGTTGGGCAGGGTTGATATTTTAAGCCCGATTAGTATCTAGAATAAGTCTGGCCCGAACCCGGCACAGCCCAAGGTATGTGCACCCTTAGTTTCCCTCTGGACTAACTCACTAACTTCTCTGCAAACCCCCTATATCGAATTGGAAAAAAAAAATATTTTCTAGAAATATACCCTGTTCGTTTGGTAGTTTAGTTTAGTTTTGATGATGTCAAAAGGTGTAATGAGTGGAGAGAGATAGAGAGAGAAATGAGGAAAATGATGATGTCAACAAAACAAAACTAAACTAAACCCCCTAACCGAACAGGGCTTTTGTTTTGTTTCTTCTCTCTAGAGGCTCCCGTCCTTCCACGTGTCACGGGCATATTCACCCACATCTCCATCGTCAAGTCGGTTCCTTCTTACCCGATCCGTATTTTTTCCCCGATCCGAAACCGACCCGTTTATTCAACCCTCACTCTATTCATAGATAGACCGAAGCCACAAGAAGAGAATAAGCAAAAAACCATGGCCTCCTCAAAGCTTCTCTCCACCGCCCTCCGCCGCCGCTCCTCCCCCCTCCTCCGCTCCTTCTCCACCGCCGCAGCCGCCGTCGCCCACGACAGCAGCGAACCAACCGGAATCTCCATGAAAGGCGTGAAGATCTCCGGCCGGCCGCTCTACCTCGACATGCAAGCCACCTCCCCCGTCGACCCTCGCGTCCTCGACGCCATGCTCCCTTACTACCTCTCCCAGTACGGGAACCCCCACTCCCGCACCCACCTCTACGGCTGGGAATCCGACGCCGCCGTCGAGCACGCCCGCTCCCAAATCGCCGCCCTCATCAACGCCTCACCGAAGGAGATCGTCTTCACCTCCGGCGCCACCGAGTCTAACAACATCTCCGTCAAAGGCGTCATGCACTTCTACAAGGAGAAGAAGCGCCACGTCATCACCGTCCAGACGGAGCACAAGTGCGTCCTCGACTCCTGCCGTCATCTCCAGCAAGAGGGTTTCGACGTGACCTACCTTCCGGTGAACTCCGACGGGATAATCGACCTCGATTTGCTCCGGTTCGCTATCCGGCCAGACACCGGGCTCGTCTCCGTCATGACGGTTAACAACGAGATCGGAGTGATTCAACCGGTGGATGAGATAGGGAAGATTTGTAGAGAGAAAAATATTCCGTTTCACACCGACGCGGCGCAAGCGGTTGGTAAGATTCCGATTGATGTTGAAAAGATGAATGTTAGTTTAATGTCTATTAGTGGTCATAAGATATATGGGCCTAAAGGGGTTGGGGCTTTGTATATGAGGCGGAGGCCTAGGATTAGGGTTGAGCCGCAAATGAGCGGCGGAGGGCAGGAGAGAGGGATTCGGAGCGGGACGGTTCCAACCCCGTTGGTGGTCGGAATGGGGGCGGCGTGCGAGGTGGCGATGAAGGAGATGGAGTATGATGAGAAGAGGATTTGTAAGTTGCACGAGAGGTTGTTGAGTGGGATTAGGGCTAGGTTAGATGGAGTGGTGATGAATGGGAGTGAGGAGAGGAGGTACGCGGGGAATTTGAACTTGTCTTTTGCGTATGTGGAAGGGGAGAGTTTGTTGATGGGGTTGAAGGAGGTGGCGGTATCGAGTGGGAGCGCGTGTACCAGTGCGAGCTTGGAGCCGTCATATGTGTTGAGGGCGTTGGGAGTGGATGAGGATATGGCGCATACATCGATTAGGTTTGGGATTGGGAGGTTTACGACGGAGGAGGAGGTTGATAGGGCGGTTAATCTCACGGTGAGGCAGGTTGAGAAGTTGAGAGAGATGAGCCCGCTTTATGAGATGGTGGGGGAAGGGATTGATATTAAGAGTATTCAGTGGTCACAGCACTGATTATTGAAGGGGTTTTTGTGATGCGATGATTGGCGAGCTTGTGGAGTAAAGCTGCTTAATTATACGGAGGAGGACTGGTTGCTGGGCATCCAGGTTCTCTCTTGGCTAACTCTCGTATATGCCTTCGAGTACTTGTAATGGTTTTTTCTAGAAGTGAATTTTGCTAAAGATGAATAAGTTCGATATACGGGGACTTTTGGGAGTGTAATGTACCATATTTGGTTTCTCTTGCTACAATAAGTTAATGTCGTATTATCCTTCAGATAGTTCATAGTTGGATTGTGCTTTTCCTTTTGATCATGAATTTGTTGAGCTTTATCTTTGGTGTTGTGACTTAGTGTGTGTTGAGATTGTGGTTGCTTATCATACTTCCATCCCATTGTGATCAGTGGAATTCTGTTGTATTATGTTGGGTAGATTTGGTAAGCTTGGAAACCTATTATCTTATTTCAACTCAGATTAGAAAAGAACACCTAAAAACAAACTAAAAATAACATCTAGGCTAGGCTAGGCTAGGCTAGTATTGGATAATTGCATTGCCATGGTTGAATAGTTAGGGATTTGTGCGCACTAAATTTATTACCGTATGAGTGTTTATATAAGTGGAAGGGAAGTTAAATCGATCCACACACCCTTACAGATATCCTCATTGTGGGAACCCATTAACAGAAGCATCAATTTTGTTCCTTAATTGAGTAGTTTCACCTCAAGTCCCCTTAAATTTAGTGAAATGTACTGCTTGATTTATTCAATAATAGGTATGAAGGGTCTGCTACTATGAGCGAAGTAACCAACTTGTGAACATGTAATTTTTGACCTTATGATCATCCTTAGAAAGTTTGCAAGATTGTAGGCACTAGATGGCATAGGACAAGTGAGGTGAGAAAGATAAGAGCTGGAACAGTCATTAGGGAGTGAGAGAGGAGTGGAGATAGAGGAGTTGATGTATCATAAGTTTGTTTGGTCTGACGGGGCCACTAGAGGGCTGAGCGAGGGGAAGTAAGTATCTCTTGGCGAGGGGGAGTATATGCTTCGAGGCAGGGGTGGGAATGTGCTTCGAGGTATGCTTTTCCAGGCTCATCCAAGTGTTGTCATCTGTGGTCTTCTTTGGGTGCACCATGTGGCATACCTAGATCAATGCACC
Source organism: Gaultheria prostrata (assembly GCA_036023075.1). NCBI lineage: Eukaryota > Viridiplantae > Streptophyta > Magnoliopsida > Ericales > Ericaceae > Gaultheria > Gaultheria prostrata. The sequence continues at coordinate 2,033 of JAXBDA010001077.1, read as the reverse complement.
AATGTAGTCATGCCAAATTGTTTTACCTTGTGAATTCTGGTAAGTTGACTTTATACAGCTGTTATGTATAGGCTATATACTATGGTATGAGGGGAACCAGTTGATATGTTTCTTGAAGCTCTTTTAATTACATGAAGGTAATTTCATTTCTTGGGATAGTTGGAGTTATATCCGTGAGCAACTTTTAGTTTATTTGATTTCTTGTTTGAACACGAGGAGAATTGAATTTTCTTTGCTTCAGATGCATATGTAATGGCAAGTACACCTTTTTCTCTTTTCTTTTTTCATCATCTGGTTAGACCCAAAATAGCATTGGTAAAGTCATTCTTTTTTACCAGTTTCATTGTCAAAATGTGATTATTTGACAATTTTGCTCGTGTGCCCAATTTGGCAAAGCTACACTTCGCCACTAGGTTGAGGAGCCACAGGAGTATAATTTTGGGTGGATGTAGCCAAATACTCCCTCCGTCCCATAAAGTTTGTCCGGCACGGAGTCCAAGGACTCAAAAAAAATTAGTTCTTTGTCAAAAAAATATTAATTTTTTTCCACAAAATAATAGAACAAACATTGATCTATTAATTTGTGCAAAAAAATTAATTTTTTTCTTGACAAAAGTCTATTTTTTTTAGTTCTTGGACTCCGTGCCAGACACTTTATGGGACGGAGGGAGTAATGAGTTTGGTGATGAATTTGGCTACCTATTGGAGTTCCTTCAGTGTCTTTCACATTGCTTCATTAACCAAATCTCTGTTTGGTTCTCTATGTTGCCCTTTATTTCAATGGACACAATCAACTCGTACTTGTACTTGATTTTATTATCTTCCTTAGTTCTCTCTCTTTGCCTCCTTCCAAGTTTCGTGTGAGATCCCTTTGAAAAGGAAAAAACTTTAATCTGAGAGGTGAGATAGGATGAAACGTATTCGATTATCGCGTCTTACATGCGTTTGTGAAGCTTAATGTATTATTGTCATGCCTGAGTGCTATATATTCGGTAGCTTGGGATCAAGTTTGCACTCCTAAATGTGAAGGGGGCCTAGGTTTCAAGGTGTAGAAGGTTTGGAATAGAGCCTCAATGCTCAGACATCTTTTGGGCAAGGCTGATTCTTTGTGGATCCAATGGATTCATAATTATGTGATTAAAAACCAGAATTTTTGGCATATGAAGGTGCCTGCTGACTCTTCCTGGCGGTCTCTACCCCGGAGTCCTGAGGGTATCAAGTCTGTTCTCCCGACTTCCAGGTCTTTAAGATTGACCTAAGCAGGGAAGGATCCTCTTGTAAATAATCCCCCGAGTGAGGTTAGTTTCTTCTTTTCGTGAGGAACGCAGGTATCCACAAAGAACCGAAGGTTTTTAAAGCTGAGGGTTGTGGGGCAGGGCATGGTAAAGCATGTGTTTAGGAATGTGGAAAGCACTTGGGTGTGGCTTGATAACTTGCATCCAATAGGTCCTCTCTATAAAAACCTTCAGGGAGGAGGTGGTGCTTCATTTGGGGCACTCTATATGCAAAAGTTTGCTCTATTATTGTGAATAATGGGTAATGGCTGCAGTTGGCATTGTTGCACAAACTTGTAGCAGATTCTTGCCTGACACTGAGAAGGAAGCTGAGGTTCTCTGGATTCCCTCTTCTAATGGGCATTACCTTGTGAAATCCACATGGAATTCACTAAGACCAGCTAATGGGAAGGTGCCATTGGCTTCAGCCGCTTCAGTTGTTTGATTTCCTGGTAAGTTGCCCAAGTGGGCTTTTGATTGCTGGTTATGCTGCCTAGGAAGCTTGCAACTAAGGATAGACTTAGGTCCTTGGGAAGGAATGTTTCAGTTGACTGTGTTTTGTGCTCTCAGGGTAGTGAATCTCATAAACACTTATTTTTTGAAATGTTTGATTCAAAGAAGGGCTGGTAAATGGAGTTCTGAATTGAATTGGGCCATGCCCATATCTTTCTGCAGGGATAAGTTTTCTCAAGCAGAAGCTCTCAATGGCAGCTGCTTTATATCACATTTGGCTAGAAAGGGTGTTTCGAGAAGGGGGGG